>CM029561.1:35566958-35586757 GCA_017309665.1 Coelopa frigida | reverse complement strand
CTTCAGGTAAGTTCATTTGGAGTTCTTGCCATCTCGTTGCTCATCCACGATGGTTTCCTCTTTCCCCGAAAGCTCGTATCGCAATCGCGCATCGAGCAGAACTCGTTGGATCTCATGTTTGGCCTGTTCAACATGGGCGAGCAGGATGCGTGGCGCGACAATAACGAGTCCAATTGCTCCAGCTTGGAGATCCTGCGCATCCTCACGCTGAACCTGACGGGCGACGGGGAGTTCCAGCAGTATTACGACTCAAATCGAGAGTTCAGCACAGGCCTCCAGCTGTTGGAAAGGGATCAGGGCGATGTCGTGGATCCGACTCAACGCGATGATCTTGCTGTATGCGAAACTGGTGGCGGCCAGAGTCGGCGAAAAAAGCACACCGAGCACTTTCTGCACAAGGAGCGGATCTTCATTTCGCAGCTCATAACGAAGGTTCACCAGATCTGCCCATCCATTTTCGGTGAGCTAGCATATATTCTTGTAGTTGAATTATGTCCAATGATCATGATCAGAATCACAAATACGATCGTGATCATAATCACAAATACGATCATGACAACGATCACAAATAAGACCATGATCAAGATCATAAAAAAGGATCATGACAACGATCACAAATCCCGATCCTGATCTCAATCATAAACACAATCATGATCACGATCATAAACACGATCACAATCACAATTACAAATGAGACCATGATCACGACCACAAACACAATCATGACCACGATCACGATCTCACCACTGTCTCGCTTGCAGGATCTTCGAGTCCAACCGATCTGAACGCGTTCATCGGCCGTGGCATCCGACTGATGTGGGGCAACGTGGGCATCATCCTCGATCACATCATCCTCTGGTGGATCGACACGCCCATCTCGTGCTATTCCCTCTCCCACATCGACTCCATTCGCCACTGGCTCTACACGCAGAGTGTGAACGGTGGGTTGACCCCAAAAAACCCCAAAGTTTTGCGAATATCTTTGATTCTCTTTGACTCGCCGCAGACATCCCGGAGCCGGTGTTCTCAACGTTGCGCGGCATCGGCGAGATCCTGACGAACTTCGTGTCGAACAACGTGTGGGATCAACTCTTTCGCCTGACCCTGATCTCGACTTCCTGCACGACCAGCGTTTTCGAGAGCTCCGTGAAACAGTATCGCGGCTCACCGAAGAATGTACAAAGAAAAGCCGAGAATTCTCGATGGTCCATGAACTGAGTGATCACTGTGTGTCTCTCTCTTTCTCTCTCTTCTCTCTCTTTGTTGTAGGAGTTCGGCACGCCCACTGGCAGCGTGTGGGTGGCCGTGTTCGCCAACCTGGTCAACTTGAGCAACACCTACTTTCCTCACAACGAGACGCAGAACTCGAGTCTGGTACCGGTGGCCGAACAGATTCCCATACTCCATCGTATCGGTTGGTCGACGTTGACGACATATGTCTATCTATCTCTTGTTACATCTCCCTCTCTTTCTCTCTCTCACCCACCGCAGACCACTCGGTTCACTCGATGCGCCTCTGGGTCAAGGAACAGGCGAAGATGTTGTGCAACAATTGGAAGATGGACATGTTCTTTCGCATCCTGGAGCACGATGTCCGGTTGTGTTTGGAGATCTTCGCCACCTTTAAGCTGCCCAAATTGACCGCCGACCTGACGGACATCCTGATGTTGGTCTGCGTGGCGTTGCGGACGAAACTCATCTGCGAGGTGAATGCGAACATCGACAAGCTGAAGGTGACTGCAATATTAAGATGTTTAATCGTCTCTTGGTTCAATCATCTCTTTGTTCAATAATCTCATGGTCCAAACGTCTCTTAATTCAATCATCTCTTGGTTCAATCATCTCTTGGTTCAATAATCTCTTGGTCCAAACATCGCTTGGTTCAATAATTTCATGGCCCAAACGTCTCTTAATTCAATCGTCTCCTTCTCCAATCATTGCAGAAAACCACCGACGAATGTGTTCAAATTATGTCCTCGGTCTGTCGCATCCTCAGTCTCGCCAACTTCAAGCTCTGCTTCCCGCCCCCATCCCACTGGCAACAGAGCGCCCCACGAATCGAGGACGATCAAAGCAACAATGTTAACAATTCCCCGAGTAATGACAATGGTAATAACAATGGCAACAATGGAAACAACAATGGGAATAACAATGGCAACAACAACAGTAGTGGATACGTGGGCTTCGTTCTGGACCAAATCTTCCAGCCCACGATACGAGCCACACGCGATCTCAACATTCTGAAGCTTGTGCTGAAGCTAATCTGTGAAGCTTGGTTGGATCACATCTATCAGCAGCGCATCAAATTCAGCGTTCATGGGGCGTGTCGACTGCTCGACGATTTCGATCGGGTGCGCGAGTGGATCACGTCGTGTCCACTGCTCGAGCAGGACAACTGCGAGAGGCTGAGCAATCACGAGGTGTTGCGCATGTGCAAGGGAGTGGGGAAGATCCTGCTGCGAAAGCCGGAGGATGTGATCTCCATAGCGCAGTCGCCGAAATACGACAAGAGGACAGGTCAGAGTTTGGCGGCATCATCATCTACTGGTTTATTTCCTTAACATGTTTAATTTTCCTTCCAATCCTTCTCATCCCATCTCTTTCCTTCTCATCCCATCTGTTCACTTCTCATCTCTTCTCATCCCATCTGTTCACTTCTCATCTCTTCTCCTCCCATCTGTTCTTCTCATCTCTTCTCATCCCATCTGTTCACTTCTCTTCTCTTCCCTTCTCAACACTTCTTTTGTCATCTCATCTCTTCTCATCTCTTCCCTTCTCATCTCTTCCCATCTCTTCTCTTCCCAGCAGGCGACGACGCCGTCCAGGAGACGCAGCTGCCCTCGGAGATGTTCGTCTCGAACCAGAAGCACTGGCTCCAACTGCGGGCCAACAACTCCTCATTCCCCTTCCTCCAGCTCTGCTGCGGCAACATGTCCTAAAAACGGCAGTGACGAGGACAAAGAACCAAAAAACACAAAACTCATAATGTTATGGAAATCATTATATTGATTGATCAATTGTGTGGATGACTTGTTATAAAACTCTTCTTGATGTGACTTTAAAAAAAGTGTTTCATGTTTCGTGGTGGTTGTGTTTTCATGGTGTTGTGTTGGTGAAGGTGGAAATAAAAAAGAACTAACATTAAATATATGGGTGGACGGTGGATGATGCCCTAGGCTGGCACCTTGCGGCTGATCACGTTCACCAGCTCATCGACGCGTCCGCTCGTGCCGGCGAACTTCTTGGGATGAGGCCCGATCATCTGGATGATGGCGGCCACGTCCGGAGAGACCTGGAGCGGAGAGAAAGGAGGTGGATCGTTAGAAGTTTGAAAACCCTTCGGTGTGGATCAACTAAGGAACCCTTCGGTTTGGGTCAATGCTAAAACCCTTCGGTTTGTGTCAATGCTAAAACCCTTCGGTTTGTATCCATGCTAAAACTCTTCGCTTTGGATCAACACTTACCTCGAGGAACCGCACCAAAGCCTTCAGAGTGCGGAAGATCTGATCCTCATTGGGATTGCTCTGGAAGAACTGAAGGATGGCCATGGCCAGCTCAACGGCGACATCGTCGAAGACCTGTTTGGAGACGAGGAGGAAACGAATGAAACCAGAGACCAAGCGGAGAAATCCCTTCGATACTTACCACCGTCTTGACCTCCTTGATGGCGATGTTGTAGAGAATCATCGAGCCGATGTTCTTCAGCTGCGGACAGTTGGAGAGGACGCAGTGAACGGCGACCTTGGTGGTCACACGGATGTTCGATATGACCTGGCCGTTGTATTCCCACTCGGATATGTAGAGCAGCCACTCGGAGGGGCCGACGTTTTCGAACAGATTGCACATCTACGAGGAAATGGTAGAGAAGTCATTGGTGGTCATCGTGGTATCGATGATTGATGACTTACGAACATCGCCCAGGCCTGCTGTTCCTCGGGTGTGTGCTTGTCAAAGTCCTGGGCGAAGTTCATCAGGGCGTGATCCCTGCGATCCTGATGCAGTATGATGATCACGTCGTCCTTGAGGGCGGCGTAGGCCAGGGTGCGGATCATGTGTATCCGTGTGTCGGGCGAGAAGGTCTGCTCGCGCAGGACGCGCTGGACAAATATGAGGAAATTGTCGCCGAGCGCCCAGGAACCGTCGTCCTCGATCAAATACTGATGCAGCTCCTCCATGGCGACCTCCTCCTCCTTGGTGATCTTGCCGTCGAGCAGCTTCACCAGACACTCCAGCTCAGTCTTAATCTGCAAAGGGCGATATATTTGCAACCGGAAACGGAAACAGCCGACAGAGTGTGCTTACGTTGATATCTCGGCAGACGAGAGCGGGCTCGCGTGGGATTTCCGGCTCCTCCGCCGACTTCGATTTCGATCGCTGCTGGCCGTTCTCGCCGGCACGCCTTGGCGGTGAACTTGTCGCGTCGTTGACCTCTGACATCGTGTGCTATAAACGGAGCCGGAGAACAATTGGTATGAAAACAAGTCGATTTGGTATGGAAACAAGTCGATTTGGTATGGAAACAAGTCGATTTGGTATGGAAACAAGTCGATTTGGTTTGGTATGAAACAAGTCAATTGGTAATTTGGTATGAAAACAAGTCGATTTGGTATGGAAACAAGTCGATTTGCTATGAAAAGAAGTCGATTTGGTATGAAAACAAGACGATTTGGTATGAAAACAAGTCAATTTGGTATGAAAACCAGATGATTTAGTTGTAAACAAGTCGATTTGGTATGAAAAAAAGTCGATTTGCTATGAAAACAAGTCGAATTGGTATGAAAACAAGACGATTTGGTATGAAAACAAGTCGATAAATCGATGAATTTATTGATCGAGAGAGTGAGACTGAGAGACAGAGATGGAGCGATGGTTTCTGGTCCACTGCACCCACCCACATGGACTTCCTCGTTCGTGAGAATTCGCCAGGTTTCTTTTGGTCATCTTCAATAATAATTATATTAATGGAAGCTGTTTAATTAAATGAAAGCCAAAAATATACATAAGGCATGCACGTCCGTATTTATGTATGGGATCGGTGGTACCTATAGTATATATGCGATGGTATGTAGGTGCTTGGAAAATGTGTCATAAATTGTTTCCGCCTCCGACGCTCGTGGATCACCAACACAAGCATGCATATTTATAATCTTTCGACAAACTCTGGCCGTGCATTATTAGTTCATACATAAATACACAATAATATATGTATAATATTCGTAAATAGTATTGCTTCGTGACACATTTTCGAAAATATCCTCTCGCTAAATAATCATTAGTATTTCGGAGGAGGTGTTTTTTTCTCGTTATTGGTTTTTATTTTTTTCATTGGACCCGCCATTTGGAGGCATTTTCGTTACACTTTTCCGAACACTTTTTTAGTGTAAGAAACTCTTCTTAAAATAGATATCGTATTTTTAGGAAATCAGAAAGCCGACAACCAACCGACAAATGCAACGTGATATAGTAAAAATTCATCTCATTATCACACGTTATTCGCTATTCTTAGATGATTTCTCATAAAATGCGATTTTCCCCGTTTCGTTTACGGAATATCGTGTAAATTTGTGAAACCCTTCGCTACTGAAACGAGGATTTTTCCAACCCATACTCACTGTCTAACTACTGTGGTATTGTTGTTGTTGTTGTTGTTGTTGTTGCTTCTTCGCTTCTTCCTTTCTTGGTTCACCTGTGTTTGTTTTTTTTTCTATTGTCTCTGGAGACCGTTTGTTTTCCACTTGATCTGCGATTATTCTTCAATCTGGTGCAATTATCAAAATCCCCGCCGCGACACGATCGAGAGCTCTTCGCGTATTGCGGCGAACGGCTGCGGAAAATTCCTGCCGAAGCGTTGAGAATTTTCGGTGGAAAGATCGTTTATTAATAGACCTTGAGATGAGGCAACATTTTTGGGGGAAAGTGTGAATAAATGAATTTGCTCTGTGCAGCGCTGTGAGAATAAACAATTCGCCTCAGCGATCGTCAACAGTGGCGGCGATAACCATTGAAATCGAATTTAAAATATACTGAAATTCGTCAATTTATTTCTGGTTTTGTTTTTCCAATAAATTAGAGATTATGTTTCCCAATGAGATTTTGTGGATGTCATTCGCGATTGGACGCCACTGTAATTCTCTAGATCGTCCGCTCTCTCTCTCATGTCTCCTGTTGCTCCCGTGCATCTGGTGTTTGGCTTTTGGTGGCCAGGAGAAATAATGTGCGAATGGCCGGCACTTGGCTATAATGCCGTGCGTATATTTGGAAAGAAATCGTAACTCCAAACATATGTTCTGTTAGTATGGGAAAATTAAACTAAATATTATTCTTGTATGTGGATTTCAACATTAAATTCTTTATTTCGGGTTTTGTAAATGATGAAATCTTAATTGAATGTTGAATGTCGATTATTGTGCATAATTATTGTCGATTATTGTGTATTAATAATAAATAATTTTTAATTAATAATTTCACGATTTAGATGAGTTTTCAATTGAATTATCCAGTTGTTTGGTGGGAATCAAGGCAAACCAAACCAAAACAAACATCTTTAATGTTGACCCATCGAGGACGTGAGGAGTTTCTCCTCATTATTATCAAAATTAGCTCTTAACCGCAACGTCGATTTCCATGCCTTCGACAGGACAGAATCGGATGGGGCAGGGTAGGATAGGATAGGATAGGATAGGAATGGAATGGAAAGGCTACAATTAGATAGGATGGGGGTGGTATGTGTGTGTGTGTTGGACGGAATCGAACAGTGCAGAGCATGGAAATCAATTACGCTGCAGTGTTGCCGGACCAACAGCTCGACAACCACTTTCCGGAAACAGCATGAGGTCCTGTCGAGGGTCGTCGGAGTCGCCTCTCGCTTTCTCGCTCTCTTTGAGTGGGCGAGGTATGAACATTAAAAGTACATTTTAATAACTAAAACAAAAATAACATCAACCACAAGAACAACAACACAACATCAGCCAAGACGAAGAAGCATAATGAAGCACCAGATGGAATGGGGTTGAGAATCGTCCAAGGAACGAAGGACATGGAAGGATGGATAATCTTAAACTAGGGGGGCGAACGTCAGGAGTCGCGTCGACGCCAGTCGCAGTTTCTTCCCGCACACAATTCTATATTAAACACGGTCCCAGCCAGACGCAGCTCAATCGTCCTCGATCAGTCCGTGAGCTTCCATCGCGAACCAAAGGCACGCACGGTATTTGGCCAAGGGATAAAAATTTGGAGTGAAAAATCACAGTTCAATATATTTGTGAAAAAGTATTAAAGTTGTACAAAATATCTGCAATAATCGTAGTACACATATTTTTAGCATAATAATGTTCGCGTCCAAAATATGGATTTTCATATGGTTGTACTGTGTATATTCCGTAATATACTCTGAAGCTGAAGTCAACATGGCCGATGTGAGTCGAATTGGGTTTGAGGGAGATGATGGTTTTATTTTTTTGAATATTGTAGAAACTCTTTTAGTTCCAATAGAATAATCCTTTTAGTCATGTTCATACTTTTATTATGCCCTCAAAGTGTTTGAAAGATTATGAATAACTTGTAAATTTCTAGCATAAACTGAGCGGACTCATCCAGTGGAAGTATGAGAAACGTCCGTTTTGCAATGCATTCACAGGTGAGTCCAACCGGCCCAACTTTTCTCGACCATTCTTCCTCTTTCAATCCTCTCCTCCCTCCCTTCTGCACTCATTCACCCTGCAGGTTGTGGCAAGAAACGCGCTGTTCCATATCCGCTTGTGAAGCGGGCCGAAGTCGAGGACCAGGGCTACGCCAACGAGGATGTGGGCGAGGCCCTGAGCGATCTGATCGACATCAATGCCGAGCCAGCTGTCGAGAACGTCCAGAAGCAGATCATGTCGCAGGCGAAGATCTTCGAGGCCATCAAGGAGGCCAGCAAGGAGATCCTGTGGCAGAAGAACAAGCAGAAGTTGCGGAATCAGTTGAAACTGCAGGCCGAAGAGGGCCAAAATGCTTGAATCCTTCTTGGCCAAGGAGACCAAGGCCAAGGCAGGATGTGTACAGAAAATAAAAACGACAAAAGGAATGTTTATTCAAAGCGATAAGAAAATGTTAAATTTATTTATGTTGAATGGAATTAAAATAAATTAAAACAAATTGAATGGAATTAAAAGACATTATTAAATCAAGTTGAATGGAATTAAAAGAAATTACAACAAATTGAATGGATTTAAAAGAAATTAAATCAAATTGATTGAGATTAATATAAATGAATTGGAATTAAAACAAATCGAATGAAACTAAACTAAGTTGAATAGAATTAAACTAAGTTGAAAATTAGGTACAAGAAGACTTAGGATTGGGTACAATAAAACTTAGGCTCTAGGGGTTTCATCGCTTCCGCGAGAGCGTGAGCTTGACGCCGCCCTTCGCGATGATGGGCAGCGAGTGATTGTCGACGACGATCTCGCGTCGTTCGGTGATCGCCAGGTCGAAGTTGGCCAGAATCTTGACCACGGCCAGCTTGGAGTTGATGTGGCCCATACGCTGGGCGATACAGTGGCGCGGTCCCTCGCCGAAGGGCATGTAGGCGGCGGGATTGTAATTGCGAGAGCCGCCCGAACCTCCCACGGCGAAGCGATCGGGGTCGTAGACGTCGGGATCGGGGAAGTGATCGGGGTCGCGATGCAACCCAAACAGCGAGATGATCACGGGCGTTCCCTTCTCGATGATGTGGTCCTCGGAGCCGGGAATTTTGTAGTCCTTCGTGCACTGGCGATTGAGCATCGGGAGTCCCGGGTACTTGCGAAGGGTCTCTGGAGGAGATGGAGTTCATCAACCAATCGATTGATTGATTCGTTTCGACAATGGGCCAACAAAACTTACCTGATATGCACATCTCGAGGAAGGGCATCTCCTGCAGGGCATCGTAGCTGACGCGGCCGCCGTGCTTGGCCAGAACCTCGTCGATCTCGGTCTGGGCTCGCTTCAGTAGCTCCGGGTATTGGGCCAGCTCGAACAACGTGAAGGCGGCCGTCGACGCTGTCGTCTCCTGGCCGGCGATGTAGAAGATGAACGCCTGCGCTGCGATGCTCTCAATCGACATGGCCTTTGTCTGCGTTTCCTTCGGATTCCCGTCGCCCTTCGCACTCTCGTCGGCCTTCGCCTCCCAATGGTTGTCATCATCGTTGATGCGACCCGTGTTGCGGAGCTGCATGAGAAGCTGAAGCATATCCTTGCGAACGATGTTGTTGCGTTCGCGATGCTCGATCGTCTCCTTGATGATGGCGCCCATCTTCAGGGCCACCGGGTTCTGGAAACCGATGCGGAACAGGAACCTGGCCACACTGGGGGGTTGGGGAGGGAAAACACATACATTTTACATGGTCTGTCGTCGGTCACCCATGATCTGGTTAACCACTTGGTTCACCACTTACGCTGGCACCTGGAAGAGCAGGATGGAGAAGAGGTGGATCAGCAGGTTGTCTCGACGCACCGTGTTCCGGATCATGCGGAACTTGTTGGTCGGATTCTCGAAGCTATTGATCTCCAGACCGAATATCACCGAGCCAATGATGTCGATGGCATAGCTGGAAAAGTCGAAAGTTCTGAATATTTTTCAAACATTTCTCTCCTAACCCTTTTATTACTTTGTCATCACATCCTTCATGTCCACCTCGATCGCGCCGCTCTCGGGCACAATTGTTCGCAGGTGTTCGATCATCTTGTTGCCAATATCGTCGGCCGTGCCGAACATGGCCTTCAGCTTGCCCAGCGTGAACGATGGCGCCAGATTGTGACGCATCGTGCGCCAACTCTCGCCCTCCATGGCGAAGAGCGTCGCCGAGATGGGATCCTTCTTCTCGTCCACGTAGACGCCGCGATCGTGGAAGCTGGCGAAATCCTGGGCCAACACATGGCGGACCAGGTCGACGTCGCGGATCAGAACCGCCGGCCGCCACAGCTGGTAGATGCCAACGTACCGAAGTCCCTTGGTTTTCGTGTAGATATCGTAGTAGGTCATGCCCATGGAGCGTTCCTTCTTCACGGTCGGCCACATCGAGCCGAACGGTATGCGCGAGTCGACATCGTAGGGGAATCCCCGGCGCTTCCAATACGAGAAGTGGTGCTTGGCGTAGCGAACGGCGAGGGCGGAGCAAATGCTCAGCAATAGCAGGAGGAGCACAAGGCAAAACATCGTTGCTGTTGATGCGATAGTCGCAATTTGACTGCGGTTCACTTGACCGGCGACCGGAGAACTATATCTACGACAACACTATGTACTCTACTACTCAAAGATAATCGCTGGCATGTAATCTCTCCGTCTGGACAAGTAAATATTTAAATCTAATAGTGCTAAACATAAATATGCACCTGGCCGTAATAGGAAAGAAAACATGATAATTGATAAGATAAATTGTAAATGAATGACGAATTTTCGATTGTTCTATTGAAATCGACTGCAATCTCAAGTAGTCAATTTAAGTATATACATTTATGTATACAAATAAACCATACAGATATTGTTTTTATATATTTATAATATATATATATATATTCTTCATTTATAATTCAATTCATAGACTGAACAATTCACTACATGTTGTAAAAAAATAAATAAGTTTTACTTATTATATATTGTAATAAAGGAATTTCACAAATTTCTTCTATTCTCTTATTCAGTTGTAAGATTATATCTTCTTATGCCTATAACACTCATTTGGCATCGACCACATCGAATTGCAAATCGAATTGTTGATCCAAACCGATCAGACAATCCGACATTAAATACAGCGTCAGGACGATGCGACCACGGCGCGGTGTCGACTGGAAGCAAATGCGATTCAACGAGCGGCGGCCACGCATCGGGACGCGCTTCATGGCGAGCAGCTCATCGTTCGCCTGGGAGCCGAGGGTCAGGAACCACGCCTCGTTTTTGCCCTTCGGATATTTCGGGCAGTAAACGGAGTTGGAGCGCGAGTGATTATTGCGCACCAGGTCAATGCAGAGCACGTAATCCTAGAGCAAAGAGCAAATCAATGAAATTGTTAACAAGATCAACACTTAAGGTTTTCCAAATGAACTCACTTCATTTGGGTGAATTTCTGTCCACAGGTTCGGGTCGAATTCGGTCGGCAGCTTGCGGACAGCTTCCAAGTCATCCATGTGACGACCTTGAATGGATATCTTCACCGTTATGTCTGGAAGATCTTGCAGAACCTAGGCGTATGATATAATGACAAATTAAGAACAACGGACAATCACATATTGAAGTCTTTGCAAACCTTGTAGATTTGTTCGATCTCCGGCTCCTCGAACACATCGCGCAGTGGTCCAGCCAAGAGTTCGTAGTCGTTGGCACACAATTCCTTCAGTGCGGGCAACGTCATGTATTCGTAGTTGCAATTGATGTTGTAGAAGACCGGCACACTGAGATTGGTCACATGGGGCAGAGTAAGAAACTCGGATTGGTCAAACCATCTGGCCTGAATGGTGCTCTGCATGAGCAGTTGGATCGACAGGGTGGTCGAGAGCCAGCCACGTTCGGCCGTGTAATCGACCATGGCCTGCATCACACGTGTCGCATTGTCCAGTGCGGACTTGGTGTCAGTCAGATAGTCGGAATTTGGCAGTTCTAAGCGTGAAAAGTGCGCTTGGAGCAGGAGGAATGTTTTCGTGTATGGTGAGTCCCATGTCGATGACATCGGCTTGAAGCGACAGTCGCCAGCGAGTTCTCTGGAAGAATATTAACAAAATCACTTATAATCATCGAATGATCGAAGGCACGATAGACAATTGTGTCGTACTCATTGTGAATGTCCTCGTTGTGGCGCACGGGTTGCTGATCGAATTCATATGAGTCCGCAATGGCCAGCAACAGTTCGCGCGCCGTCATTTGCGGCTTCAGATCGTCGAGGAAGTGTTTCATTGTGCGATAGGACAAATAGTAGAACGATGAGATCCGTCCCAGAAACGTTGGCACCAACATTCCCTCACGTTGCACGAGACACGCGGCCGCCTCCAGTTCATACAGCACACGTTCGACCAGCGATGAGAGGAACGTATTGATTTCATTCGGCTCGATGCTCTCGAGATTGTAATAGGTGGGATTGCGTAGAAGTCGTCTGAAGAAGTACGTCCATGTCAGATAGTCGAGAGCGGCTTGTTTCGTCTGAACCGTGCCCGAGACAACCTCGGCGTTGATATGTTCGGGCAGGACTTGCAGCAGGCTCGACTCCACGGGGAACGGGTCGTAGAGGAACTTCTTGTAGAAGTTCTTCTTCACGTCGTGCACCAGAACGACGGCCACGCCTTCATTGTCGAACTGGGGTCGCCCGGCACGACCCATCATTTGCAGAACATCCGTGATGGGCATGTCGACGTACTTCTTGACTTTGCCATCGAAGTACTCGGTGCCCTTGATGACGACCAAGTGCGCTGGCAGATTTACGCCCCACGCCAGAGTCGCAGTCGCAATGAGCACCTGGATCTTGCGATGATAGAATAGTTCTTCGACCACCTTGCGATCGTTCTCCTGCAGACCAGCATGATGCAGACCAATTCCAAAGGCCAAGCAGAATTTCAAATTCGAGTCTTTGATGTTGGTCAAGATCTGTTGCATTTCCTGCTCAGCTATGTGCAGGAATTGTTTTGGATTATCATCGCCGGCAACGAATGTTATGAGGTCCAGCGCGGTCAGGCGGGTCTGGCGACGTGAGGAGACAAAGACAATGGTCGGCTCGCAGGGAGAATACGTGCGAATGGCTTGGAAAGTCGGCCGGTTCATCGTGGCCATGCGTGGACAATAATGTTTGCCTGCGAAAGAGACTTGTGAATAGAACTCCTATGGAGTAAAAGCAACGTGGTATTTTACCTGAGAAGCCGTTGATGTGAACCTGAAGCGGAACCGGGCGCACTGAGGGCTTGAAGTTGTAGAGACCCATCTTCTTGATGCCCAACCAGTTGGCCAGATCCTGAGCGTTCGCCAGCGCCGTCGACAGGCCCACGATTCGTATCGATTGACCCGTGTGCGATGTTATGAAATTCGTGCGAGTCACAATCACTTCAATGACGGGGCCACGATCTTCGCCCAGCAAGTGGATTTCATCGATGACGATGAGCACCACGTCCTGGACGTATTCGCGCGTCTGCCACGAACGACTGATGCCGTCCCATTTCTCCGGCGTGGTCACAATGATCTGGCTCTCGCGGATGGCTTGTATATCTGGCGTCGTGTCGCCCGTGAGTTCGACGACTTTTTTGCCCAGCGGCTTGCCTTCGAAGCGCTTCTTCCAATCGGCAATGCGCTCCTTAACCAGCGCCTTGAGCGGTGCAATGTAGACGACCTTGGAGCGAGGATGCTTGTTGAAGGCACGGAAGATTGCGATTTCGGCGACAATTGTTTTTCCCGACCCTGTTGGTGCGCCAATTAAGACGTTATTGTCCGTGTGATACAGACAGTGGAATATTTGCGTTTGAATCGGATTGAAATGGGAGAATGAGTACAAAGATTCGTATTGTTTGTTCTGCAAACAAGACACGGGCAGTGGCTGCAATGGAAGGAGTTCGGTAAGCGGTGGATGATGCTCCGGCAGCACGAGATGTTTAAACGTGAGTGGCGTCCATGTGTTGCTGCCGAGCCAATTGTCGCTGGCCACTCGAATGTAGTACTGCGGCGGCAAGGGTTCCTTCAGTGGGATGGTCATAACCAATTGTTGACTCTTTCCACTGTACACGAATTTTCGGGTTACCTAGAAAAATACAGTCGAAGATAAAATCGTTCATGTGATGTGACCAGATCAGAGTGTACTTGAAAGAGTTCCGAATGGTAAATGAAATTCGATTCCGGGTCCTCGATCCAAAGCCAAAAGCTTTCGCTGACTTTGCCATGGACCCTGTCGTTCCAGTTGAAGTTGGCCCAAATATCAATTTTGATTCTCAGCACTGTGCGCGTAATTGGCTGCAGCGTGGCCTCGATGTCCAGCATCGGCACCTCACGCGCCGACCTGAACACCGCCTCAGCATAACGTTGATTGCGCACTATTTCCTTCAGTTCATTGACTTCCATCTCGCGCAACGTGTACAAACTCAGGCCGCGACTCTCCAGCTTGTCGATGGTCTCTGGGTTGAGGCACGAGAATTGGCGCATCGGTGTGTCGAAGTCCCATTGTTGTTTCTCGAACATTTTGCATATCTGCAGCATTCGCCCAGCGAGAATTGCGTTGTTATTGCGCAGAACAATTGAGAACAGGGCACGTGAGATACGGGCGATATTTTGCACGATATACGACATGTCCGAGATCAATGAGAAGGATTTCACATAGCCATGCGACAGATAGGTTTGCATCAATATATTGACCTGTAATAGAAATCAAACAATAAGAATATTCAATGGAGATATGTTCCAGCCAGAGTCCACTTGCCTTTCCCGACACATTCTCGCTGCCTCCTGCCGCTTTGACTCTGCAATAATTATGTCGCAGGTCATCCAACTCTTCCAGTTCATCGTCACGCACCTTCAACTGCTGGAATTCTTGAGCCTGCGAAATCATCGCAAAGATTTCCGCCTCGTTCATGAAGGGCTTGATACAGTCATTGAATATTTCCACGGTATCATATTTTATGTAAAAGTGCGAGGCCGTCCGACCGAGGTCGGTAATGTTGAAGTCCATGGTGCGTTGATTGAAGCGAATCATGCGCGCCTTGTCCAAACTCATTGCGGCCGAAACGATCAGAGCTCTGCGCTTGGCCTCCAGCGTGCGATCCTGCTGCAACTCAGCATACTCAATGCCATACACATGTGGATTGATGCGCATGCGGACGAAGAGATAGGTGTAGCTGAGCCACTCGATCGCCTCCTCCACGTTCGATATGGTGCCGAGAGTGATTTCGGCATTGAGATTGTCGGCCAGGCATTGTACGAAATTCGATTCGATTGGGAATTGATTGGTGAGCAGTGAAAGGTAATGATTGAGCTTGTCGTACGTGGTGATAATGGTTCCCACGCCACTCTTGTCGAACTGTGGTCGACCGGCGCGTCCGAAAATCTGCAACACATCCAGGATGCCCAAGTCGACGAAGGAGCCGTGCTTGGAATCGTAGATGTCGGTGCCTGAAAGTGAAGTGAAGGAAAGATATATAATCGATTCAATCGGAAGGGAATGGCGTTACCTTTGATGATGACGGCGTGTGCTGGCAAATTAACGCCCCACGCCAGAGTTGCCGTGCAGACGAGCACCTTTATGTAGCCCTCGGCAAAGTACTTCTCCACCATTTGTCTGTCCGCGCGCAACATGCCGGCATGATGCATCGCCAGACCGCAAGAGAAGAGCTCCACCAACTGTTTGTTGCGACTCTTTTGAATGGCGCGCGTTGCTAACCAAAACCATTCGAGTCCTTGGGCAAGAAGAGGGCACTTGTGTTGTTCTGTTGAGCCAGCTCACGGAGTGTTGTGGCCGTGCGCACAGTGGCATTGCGAGCATGGACAAACACCATCACCTGATAATCCTGTTGCACCATCTCGATGCATTTCTGATAGCACACTTGATCCATGTCCGCTAGCTGCTGCAGTGGTTTCACCGACTTCACACCAATGAAATTCGTATCCAGCGGAACTGGACGGAATCTCGAATCGAAATAGAAGAGGCCTTTCATGGGGTTGACGCGTAGGAAATTGGCCACGTCTATGTAATTGGGCAGTGTGGCGGAGAAGGACCAACAATTCGTATCATGCTCTGAGACGACTCCACGAGTCGGAGCGTGCGAGCCACTAACGCCTCGACGACAGGACCACGCTCGCCATGCAACAGGTGAACCTCGTCGATGATTAGCAATTTCACAAGACTGATGAGTGCAACATCGCCGGCGCCTGCAATTATTTCGATCAAGCTAATTTACAGAACAATATTCCTACGACTCACCTTTGCGTGTCACCACATCCCACTTTTCGGGCGTGGTCACAAGTATTTGCGTTTGCGTCATCTCAGTCTTGGTCAGCTGCATGTCGCCAGTCAGTTCACGCACGACGATGTTCAGGGATTTCAAGCGCTTGGAAAAGTTCGCGACCATCTCCGCTGCCAGGGCCTTCATCGGAGCAATGTAGACGATCTTGAATTGGTCTCGATTTATCACACCGCCTTCCAGATGCGAGCGTATCGCATGGACAATGGCCAACATGGCCACGTTGGTTTTGCCCGCCCCCGTCGGAGCGCACACCAACATGTTCTCGTTGCTGTGATAGGCCACCGGATACACCACGGACTGGATGCGATTCAGCTCCTTGGTGTTGGCAAAAGCCATCTGGCCGATGTCGTCCAAGTCCGCGATTTGTATGCGATTGTTGCCGACGGCCAATGGAGGTGGTTCGGTGGCTGGGATCTTCACTTCCTCGTATTGTTATTGTCGATGCGGCTGGCAGTGTCGGGTAAATGAATGCGATTGCCTCCGATGAAGCCGGCGTGTTGCTTGGCTCCCAGTTGGCTGTCGAAACACATATGGATATTTAGGCACAGTGTATTGCGTCGGACGCATTTCCTTCAGCTGTTGTGTCGTCTTCAGCAAAGGTTGTTGCTGAGCGCACTCGAGTAGTTTGCGTTGTTGCTGCAATCGCAACTGTATGGGATTCAGGTTGCGCGACACCTCTTCGTCATCGGCTCGACCCATGCTGTCAGAATGCGATTCAACTTCTTCTCCTCCCGGCGACTCTGCTTACTGATCTCCTTCTCCAAGGCGGATTGAACCACGACCGCGGTGGCCACGGTGGGGCGCAGTTCGCCGCCTCGTTGTTGTTGAAGCTGTTGTGCCGCCTTCGTCCGTTGCAACCGCTTCTCCTGCTGCTCGTATTTGTCCAGTTGCGCTGCGAGAACTGATCGTTTCTCGAGCAATTGCTGCACCAGCTCGAAATGCTCAAAACCCAACAACTCGATGAGATCGTTTTGCAATTCGTTGTTGGTCTTCTTTGAGTTCAGCATCTCGCTGACTTTAGAGATCAGCTGGATGTCACCTGTTGATTCGGACAATTCCAGAAGGGTTTTCCACGTCGCCTTTGCTCCTCGAAGTGCTAAGAAAGAAAGAAAGTTCGAAATGATAGAGCTTTATAGGGAGAGCGACAACAACAACAACTCACCTGGGCCCATCGTCTGTGTTATTCCAATTCATGGAGAAGGTCAACTGGGGTTCATTGTTGAGAATGGCGTTCGGCGAAAGATCCAGCAATCGCAGGACATCGCATTGAGCCGGTGGCCGCAAGCTTCACTTGTATATTCGCACCCCAGTAGTCGGAGTTCTGATTCGATTTTCCTCGGTGCGACCACGCCTTCAACTCGTCCCACTTCGTAGTCTTCGAGTAAATGGCGTATTTGTTTGACACAATCCAAGACACGGCCGAGTATCGTGTTGAAGACCGTGCCGAAAAGGCTTCTGATGCGTTCGTGTGCGTCACACTGACGACCTTCTGGTCCAGAAAGAGCCAAAACAAATATAGAGCCGCATGCTCGACCACACTCGGATGCTCCTCGTAGCCCATGGCCTCCGCACCAGATTTCGGATCTTGTGCAGCAGAATCTTCGCTTCCGGCGCCTTCCCCTTGGGCAGTTGTTGCAACAGTTGTACCATCGTCTGGACATCGGTGGACTGTCTGTTGTTGTTGTTGGTGTTGGCATGTCGAAGAGGAAGAAGGAGTTCGATTGAAGCGCAGCTCTTGGTCAATGTGGTGAAATTTGTGTCACTTACTGCCGCTGTTTGGAATCTCGCCACGCTCGGATCTCGTCGATGTCTGCCGTCAGCGGCGACGTCGTCTTCGCCTCCAGGTCGGTGTTGGCGCGCAGGGACGACGAAAAACGAGGATATTCCTTCATGTTTCTGCCTTCTCCTTATTTATTGTCTGTCTACCTATGTCAATTTACAATGCAAGGCAACAATCAATGTTCAATTTGTGTTTCGGAATTTGAAAATATGGAAAATTTGCCACAACACATACGAACTAACACACTCGCGTCCGTCCGTCGCGTCCAATCAGCTGTTTGAGCGAGAGGCCGGCGAAAGTGACGTCTCTCGGCCAGGGCTGCAAAAGCTCTCGATATTAGATTTGACAACTGATGGTACACTGAAAAAATAAATAAATTGTGAAATCTGAAGAAAAGACGTTCTTTTTGTTTTGTTTATGTGCATTTTAAAATGTTAGTGAATTCCCTTATAATGTTTGAAATTAAATATATGTAATATTTTCAATTAGCTATGATGTTTTCTACCCCCAGACGATGTGATGTGAAAGCGATGGTAAACTGAAAAAATAACAATAATAATTTATGAAATCTGAAGAAAATACGTATTTTTTATAAATAATATATATTTTTCGTTAAAGTGCATTTCCGTATATTGTTTCAAAAGTGAATTTTCTTATAGTGTTTGAAAATTGTAAAAACATGTAGTATTCAATTGGCTATGATGTCTCCTACCCCCAGACGATGCCCTCGATCCAGTCCACATAGTTGAAGACACGCGTGTAAATCCCTGGCACGTCCGGAGTCCCGCAGCCCACGCCCACCGAGGTGATGCCCAGCAAGTAGTACATGCAGTCGTAGCCCGGATGGTACTGCAGCAGGGGGCCGCCGGAGTCGCCGTGGCAGGTGTCCTTCTTGTCGCTGGAGCCGGCGCACATTTGGCTGCGTTCGTTCAGCCCGGTCGGCAGTCGATCGCCCTCCTCAGCCACTTGACCACACGAGAACAAGCTGAATCTCCTCAGCTGCACCTTGAAGAGGACGTCCGACGATGGCCCCGCCTGCTTGGTGGCGCCCCAGCCGACGGCCACGTAGCTGTTGTACTCGTCTCCGTCGCCGATCGGCAGGCAGGCCGGGGCCACGTACGGACTGAGGGTGACCTCTCGCGACAGCTCCACCAGGCCGATGTCGTTGTAGTTGAGCGTGTCCACGTACTTGGGATGCGGGATGGTGCGCTGGACGCGAAAGTCCTCGGGCTGGGCGTCGTCATCGTCCGTGTTGAAGTTCAGCTCACCCAGACGCACGATGTTCACGGAGCCCCTGCAATGATCGAATCGATCCGATCCGATCCGTTCGTTATCAGTCGTCGGAGACTTCGGGGGTATCCCAAGCATTTGGGGTTTTCCCAAGACTTACTGCGGCGAATAGAAGCAATGGGCGGCGGTGAGAACGTATCGTGTGCTGAGCAAAGTTCCGCCGCAGAACCAGATCGGCGCCTGGCCATCGGTCGAGTTCCCCAGGCGTGCCATGTGGGGGAATTCCTTCGCCTCGGCGGCGATGCCGTCGACGATCAGTCGGGTGGGCATCTTGCACAGGTCGACCACCCTCGTGAACGACGGGGAGTTGAGCAGGAGCGGCCCGTACTCGTACTCGGTCTCGTAGGCCGCTCGTTGTACTCGGCGCACTCTGGGCGATCGTGAGAGAGAGAGTGACAATACAGAAGAGAGCGAGCGAGAGCGATAATACAGAAAGAGAGCGAAAGAGAGAGAGAGAGAGTGTGATGATGTTGGGGATGATTATGGTAATTACATGGTAGCGTTATTAATGATGACGTTGGTGTTGGTGATTATTGTGTTGTTGATAACGATGATGTTGTTGATGACAACGATGTTGATGACGTTGATGATGTTGTTGATGACGACGACTATGTTGTTGATGCTTTTAATAATGACATTGATAGTTACAATGACGATGATGATGATCTCACTCACTGGTCACGTGAATCCGACTCGGCGTCCTGTTTTCGAAGGGAACTGTGAAAACTCAGAGGTTGAAACTCTTGATAGAAAGATTTACAGCTCGATACGTACATGGGTTTTGTGT
>CM029561.1:35548649-35566858 GCA_017309665.1 Coelopa frigida | reverse complement strand
GATCTAAGGAACTCTTTCCAGCACAGACGACAAACAACCATACAGCAATAGAAAAACCTGAAAAACCTCCAGTGCCAAAGCTTCCGCTGGTGCATCAGCTGCAGCATGCACCAGAACAACCGCCACCACCACCCAAACCGGTGCCCATGACGCGTACGCAATTCTTCGGCTTGGACAACCTACCATCGCCGGTTGCCGATCGCAAGAGCAATGACAGTGTCTGTTCGCTATCGCTGAAACCAGATCTCCCCCAAAAGCCTAAAATACCAAAAAGACCTATAGTGCTCGGGCTGAATTCAACATCAAAGAGCGATGAGGAATCAACTCCAGCTCCAACCTACGAGAACCATTCGATCAAACAGACCACAGAGAAATTCATTGATAAGTTGAAAAATGAAACATGTGATAACAACACCATCGCTAAGGAGAACAATCAACCAATTGAATCGGAGGACGTTAATGAGAATATTAATGTGAATACGACTGCGACTGTAGTGCTAATACAACGAGTGCTACTGCGACAACAACAACAACAACATTATGCGGCAACAGCACAATGAATAATGGGGAGCGGAATTTGCATTCCAATGAAACGCGTATAACGCCCACGACGCCGTTGTCGCCGAACATGATACTGACCCCGAAGAGACCAACGGTGCCAGCACCACCGCCACCATCGGTGGTGAAGAAGCAAGTCGAGTAAACTAGGTGTTAGTTTGTAACAAGAAATGGTTCTTTGAGGAAGAAAGGAAATTTGGCTGTAAAGTTGTTGAGATAATCATTTAATTTCTAAATAGAGAAGGAAGAAATTTTGAAAATTTCTTCGCACCATTGTGATTTTAGTTTGTTTGTGAAGTAGTAAATTTATTGTTTGTATTCGTTTGGAGTGTTTCTAAATGTATGTTTATCCAATGTTCTTTATCATTTTGGAATTACGGCTTAGTTCAGCTTAACTAAAACACAAAAATTCCACTGTGTTCGAAAATGTTTGGGACTTAAACTACTAACAGCAATAGAAAGAAACAACGCACAAATGTTCGGTTCAGATAATTCCTTTGAAAGTGTCCTCTCTTTCTTTGAAGGCCAATTTTCTACATAGTCTTCAGAAATCAGAAACATTACAGGATATATTAGCATATATTACTATATATTTGTATGTCATATTTCATATTGCATTTGTATTGCATTCATTTATTCGTAAATAGTTTTACTATATAGTTTTTTAGATAATAAACATATAGAAACATATCTTCTATAATCTATGCATATTGCTCTATCAATAACAGCCCTAATCATATTATCGTAAACTGTAGTGGCGAGATCGATAAAATTTATAATTGTTTGCAGCTCAACTCACTCAAAGGAATGTGCTTAAATTAAAATTTAGTTTACATTGTTTACCCTTATTTTCAAACGGTTGTGACTAAGATATGTTACCGAATCACATTTGAGGAATTCCACCTCGAGTCGCTTTATTTTCTGCTTTCCTATAGAATTTCCATTGTCCATTGGGCCTAAACATCACTGTATTGTTCCACAACTAATTATTTGTATTAATGCAAGTATGATTTCTTTCAATGACTTATATTTTTTTTGTATATGTGTATAATATATACTTGTGTGGATTGTATTATTTTTATTAAAATTATTATTATTAAACACTAAACTAAAAAAAAAACAAATCCAAGAAACTATTACAATGTGAGCATGTATGTACATTTTAAAATAAACAAATCTATACAATAAAAGACAGTTTAAAGTGTTTTAAATTGAATGGATAGAGATTGGAGAGTTTTCTATTCAGTTTTCGTAAGGAAGATTATATATATATTTCGGAAGAGAATTCGAATCGTGTCACTTTCAATCGTTATGACTTCACGGATTATAAATTTCACCACCATTCGTCTATTTCATGCCATTCCAATTAGAAATCAATAAATTCGAAACCTTATGAATGATGCAAATCAATGCCTTCAGCCAAGTCAAGACGAGAAGCCGCAAACAGTTGCAGTGGAATACTTGGCAGAAGAACATCGGTCTACCGCTCTGGCGTCGTGGCGGACGGCATCCCATCGAAGACTCGAACTGCGATGAAGGCCAAGAAATCGGCCTTCGCCCACACATCGACAGGATACGGAAAAGCCAAGTCCAATCACACCCATAATCGGAATAGAAACAATAGTTCGGGTCAGAAAGTGGTGAAAACTGAAGGCATCGGCCAGACGACGGGAGAAAAGAACAAGATCGCGTGCGATAATCCGGCTCATGATGATGGAGAGCTAAACTCGGGGTTCGGAGAATATCTGCGATCGCCCGAAGGTTGGTTGGACAAACATCAGTATTTAATTCTATTCCGCCTCCAGGCATCGTTCTCTTTTTGCAGCTGTTGAGATGATGAAACTGTTCGTTTTCGCTAATTCGATTATGTTAATTCTGACGATGGCATGGCCGAATATTAAGGAACAGTACTACATGTTCATGGCCTGGTGGTCACAGTAGAACTAGACACTGTTTTTCCAGAATACAATAAAAACAAACAAAATCAAAGTTTAATCAAATCATTGAAGCATTGAGAGCTGATACCATGGTGGGTCCCTTCATGCAGGGCATTGTGCTCATGGGCATCATATATTGGTACACCAAGGGCATGATGAACTTGATCAGCGACTATTATCGCACCGAGTTCCAGAGAAAAATCAAACTAGACGATCGCCAGCAGAATCGCACCAACTACGATACGGACGATATCGGCCACCTAATTGAAACCGAGAAGCTCCTCAATTTCGAAGCCAGCCAGGTGGATGTCGTGGAGAAAAATTCCAGCATAGAGATTCCAAGCGATCAACAACGAAAACCTTGGTTGATGGAGGTTGATGGAGAAGGAGTAGAAAAAGACGTCTGCACTAAAGCCGATGATATAGAGTTGTTCATGCGATTAATAAACGAATTTGCAACAATCAATGGAAAGATATCCCCTTGGGCATTCGCTGTCTGTGCGAAGGACTCAGAAAATATACCGAACCATCAAATATTCATTAATCATTAAATATTCATTAACCATTAAATATTCATTAATCATTAGCTTTAAACATTTCATAAATACATAAATTTATATTAATAAAAGTATGTACTTATATTATGTGGTATTGTTTTTGATGGTCCTAGAAATTAGATCCTTGCGCAAGGGCTCCAAGTTCCTGTGGTCGGTTGCCATGGAGTGAAACTCTAGAAATATTATGGGTTTCTGACAGATAGTTTCCACGACGCCATAGCAATGAGTTCAATGTTTATCGGACTCCGACATTTGTGTCGGGGAAAATCAACAGCCGGACAACTAACTAAACTCAATATTTACCTTATTTCTTTTCACTCTTTCGCAAAATGACGACGGTTTGGTAGGTTTCAAGAAGGTTCCCTGATATTCTCCTCGTGCTCACAGTGAGTTCATTGAATGATTGATTTCAGCTGGACCTGCTTCAGCAACCCGAGGACATTGGTGAACGTCGGCATGGACGCGATCGCGATGGGCTGCGACAACATCGTCTGCTGCACCGACCTCAAGACAAGGACGAAAACCTACTACAAAGCCGATTCATCCGCCACAGGCCTGGGCATCCTTCTGTTGGCCGGACACAATCGCTTCCCTCTGTTCGCCTTCGTCGAGGCCGTGTTGCGACCATCGATTTATGTCATCAAATATCCCGACTTCAGTCGATTCACCCTGCTCACAAGTGAGTCCGCTCAACTGATGAGAAACGAGAGAGTAAGAGAGAGAGAAATGAAGGTTTCCCCTGGTTTCAGGTGAAAATGTCGTCAACTACACTGATATGAGGTTCTCGGAGAGCGATCACATCGTCGCCATATCGGGGCATCCGCATTACATGCTGCGAATTTGGAATTTCCGCACCGGGCAACTGTTGGCCGAGCATTCGACGCTGAAGAAGAGCGCCGAGTGCAGCCTGCTCTGCTCGCCGAATAACATTCCGGTCATTATGCAGTTCTCGCGAACGCACAAGGAGCTCTTCATCTGGGAGCTGTGCATCACGGCGAAGGAGACGAACTTCCACGAGGTCTCCAAGATACCGATGCCGAAGGAGTTCGACGAGAGCTACTTGTTCTTCGCCTGCTTCACCGAGGACAGCAGCCTCTATGTGGTGAACGATTACGGGTGTTTGCATAGCGTGAGTTTGGGAGGTCGACAACTCCACATTGGGATGTTAAATACTCTGTTCTTCTCTGCAGGTTGAGATGGGTCAGTTCTATCTGAATCGCCAGTGGATCCCGACGGTCGGAGTCGCCGCCAAACCCCGCCCCCACTCGCTCTACTCGCACAAGGGCGGCCTGGTGTTGGCCAACAAGGAGATCGTGTACTTCCTCAAGAAGAAGTCCGTCGGTTGGCAGGTGGAGTGGGCCCTGGACCAGCTCACCGAGAACATCGTCAAGATGGCGCCCAACCTGAAGAACGATCTGTTCGCCGTCAACGAGGTCGGCAACGTTTTCCGCATCGATGTCGATAACGAGAACGTTGCCTCATTGGCGCCGATGTCGATGGCCAATTGCAACGTCGAGTTCTACGTGCTCCTCAAGGGTGTCAAGGAGGACACGATCCTGATGCTGCTCGCCTCGGGCGAACTGCGGCTGGTTGACTTCGTGCGCCACAACGAACTCTCGCGCGTCCACGTCGTCGATGGCGTCTCCTTGGCCGCCCACAACTCGGCTCCGTTCGTGGGCGTCGGCACCACGATCGGCCAGATTCAGCTCTTCTCCTACGAGAAGATTCGCGCTCCCCTCAAGGTCGGTCTCATCGATCTGGACACGACGCGAATCACACGCTTGAGACTCATGGACTCGTCGGGCTTCGTCCTCGACGATCGCAACACGTTCCACATCGTGAAGGCCGATTTCAAGCAGAGCATCTTCCACACCATCGCCTCGGTGGACACGCCCACCGTCCAGATTCTGGACTATTTCATCCTCGAGGAGCATCGCTATGCGGCCTTCGTGACGAAAACGATCAACGTGGCCGAGTTCAATGCCGACGAGTTGTGGATCTACGAGTGGCTCGATGCGAAGAAGACGATCGTGCGGACGGAGTTCGACCTCCCGCACACCTACCGCGACTTCAGCCTGGCCACGGCGACTGGGCGCGATTCGGTCGAGATGTTCGGCACCCGATGCAACGATTCGGTCATCGACGTCCTGCGCCTGAATCGCAGGGAGGATCAGCAGCCGCAGCTGGAGTTGGAGTTGACCACGACGATTCGAACACAGCACTTCACCAATCTGGTGGGGATCTCGGGCCAGCGAAATCTGGTCACGTGGGGCGTCGGCGGCAACATGATCCACTTCAGGCAGCACAAGAAGGCCACCAAGCCGTACATCATCTCGAAGTTCCTGCAGATGACGTACGTGCCGCGCGTCGTCAAAGTGATCGAGGAGTGCTGCAATGGCAAGTGAGTCAGAAGCTCAAATCGGGATGATCCCTAGTTTTGACTGGTCCTCTCTCTCCCTTAGGTTTCTGCTGTACTTGCAGGCAAATGGCTGTCTCAAGTGTTTGCGGCCGCCGCCGGTGTCGGAGTCGCTGCGCGAGAACACCATCGTCCCGGACACGCAGGTCGTCGTCGAGCCGCGCAGCGTTTCCAGCCATGTTGTCCACAAGGTGACCAAGGTGATGGTCGCCTTCGAGCCGAGCGAGCAGGATCTCAGCGACAGAGCCCTCGTCGAGCGATTGATCGAGGAGCTGCAGGTGGTCGTCGCCGAGCTGATCGACTATGATATTTCGGTGACGGGCAAACAGAGCGGAGCCTTTGCGAAATTCTGCCTCGACTACGTCTGGCTGGAGATGCTGAACGAGCAGGCGCGACGGCTGTTCGACATCGAGCGTCGGTGGCTGCTCGAGAGCATCGCGGATCAGTCGCGCATCCGCGATTGGATACGCAAGGTCATCCTGGGATCGACGGCGCTCATTGGGACGAAGATCAGAGCGTTCTTCTCCAACGCTCTCTTCGAGAACTACGCCATCCGCAAGCCGATGCTCTACTATGCGAAGCTGCTCGAGCTCTACAGCTTCTACGACATGGAGGGAGCCGGCGATGATGATGGTGACATCGGCGGAGTGGCTGGCTATGAAGGCTCGTCCGAGGATCACCAGGGTTCGGAGATGGTGGTGGCCAAGACGAAGACAAAGTTCTACACGGCCGTGGACAACATGTACGATCATGTGCTGCAGGAGATCTATCGGGTGCAGGACAAGGACACCGTGATGACCAACCAGATGCTCAACATGGTGGCCAAGTCCAAGGTGAGAGCGAGAGTTTCATGCTGGAGAAGATCATGCTCAATATACTATGCCTAATATACTATAATCCCCAATTAGATGATCACCACGGACACGTTGAAGCTGCAGTTCAACAAGAAGTTCAACGAGGTGCTGCAGCTGAAGCAGGAGATCATGGACAGCGTTGGGGTCACCAATGGCGTGCTCAATAAGATCTACGACAATATGAACTGCATGCTGCGGCTGCTGGAGATGGACACGTTCACGCCGGAGGAGCTCACGGTGACGGTCTGGATGAAGGACGAGGTCTTGGAGAGGATCATGACGGTGAGTGAGAATGGTCACGATGTTGCATTCCATTGTTGGAACAATTGGAACGTCTGCTCCACAGGTCGATGACTCTGAAATCAAGGCGATCAATCGGCGCAAGCAGAAGCAACTGGCGGCCATTGGGAAGAGGGGCCGAATGCTGCTGTGGTCGCCGGAGTTCTGGGCTCGAGCTCTGATGATCATGATGGACGGCGTGCTGGAGAAGCTCTGGGAGGAGGAGATCAAGAAGGATGTGCCGATGCCGGAGTTTCTCACCAAGAAGCAGGACCACGAGTTCACGCTGGAGGATCAGAAGCAGTTGCGCGAATATCAGGAGAAGGTTCGGCTGTTGGCGCTCGATCGTCGCAAATACCTGTCGATCCTCAGGGAGAACGAGAAGAAGACGATGGAGGTGAAGAGGAACTTCATCATGAAGCTGAACGAGCGCTGCACCGAGATGGGCATCCTGAAGCTGAAGTACGACTTCGCCATCAAGCAGGAGAAGATGCGGGTGATGAGCACGAAAATCACACACTTCCGGCGGATCCAGTTCCGCCGTCGGATCGCCGTATTGACGTATGTGTGATTGGGTTTTTCTCACCATCGCGATCTCAACGAACGATCGATTCCAGGGCCGATGTCGAGAAGATGGGCGACTACATCCAGCGCTACACGATCCTGGAGGACTTCTGGGAGAAATCCGTAGCCGACATGAAGACGCGCATGGAATTCCTGACGACACGCGACAAAACCCTCGAGAAGCAGTTCAAGAATCAATTCCTGAAAACGATCCCGGCCCAGTTGACCTCGGAGATGAACAAGATCTTCAAGCGCCATCCGAAGATGTCGCAGAAGTCGTTCGGCTCCACGCTCGTTTGCATGGAGCTGGCTGCCCGTGTCGTCCAGCGATCGGGTCGGACGGCGTTCCCGCTGCCCAACGAGTGCATCGAGTACACGAACGCCCTCGACGCTCTGGACGATCCTCAAAACATGCCCAACCAGCTGGATCCGAAGCACTGGGAGACACTGGTCAAGCTGCGACGACAAAAGATCGAAAACGAGCTCAAGGTAATCGAGGGCGACGACTTCATCAATCAATGATCTATCTGATGTCTGATCCATCTGATGTCTGATCAATCGATTGATTTCATAAATCTGATGTCTGATCAATCTGATGTCTGATCAATCTGATATCTGATCAATCTGATGTATGATCAATCTAGTGTCGGATCAATCTGATGTTTGATCCATCTGATGTCTGATCAATCGATTGATTTCATAAATCTGATGTCTGATCAATCTGGTGTCTGATCAATCTGGTGTCTGATCAATCTGATGTTCGATCAATCTGATGTTTGATCAATCTGATCTTTGATCCATCTGATGTCTGATCAATCGATTGATTTCATAAATCTAATGTCTGATCAATCTGATGTCTGATCAATCTGGTGTCGGATCAATTTGATGCCTGATCAATCTGATGTTAGATCAATTTCATTAATCTGATAAATCTGATCGATCTGATCAATTTTCTCACCCCATCCATAGATCAAAGGCCTCAGCTACCAATTGCTGGATGCCCAGAACAGCACCAACGTCTTCGTGAAGGAGGTGGCCACCCTGAAGAACATCCGCCAGGATGTCCTCAACTCCATAGAGAACACAGTGTACGAATATGTGAGTACCAATCATAGTTTGATAGGAATTCCCTTAACTGAAAGTCATGTCATTCGTATATCCATCCAGTACAAAACCTGCCAGAACCAGGAGCTCCAGCTGACTCTCACCATGGGTCAGGTGGAAATCAACATTGGCTGGTCCTTGAAGGACATGAGGCATAGCATTTTAATGAACATGGACGACGTCAACGAGGTGAACAAGATGATTAAGGTAGGTTGGAAACCGTGAGAACATTTTGAGTTTGATTTTCGACTTGTAATTCCTACAGTTGGCCGGCGCCAAGAAACTGCGCGCCATGCAAAAGGTGGCCTTCTTTCGGCGCAACGTGATCTTCAAGGAGTGGGAGCACAAGATGGTTCGGGCCAACATCGACTACCTCAACTATATGCTCGAGATCATCGAGAAGTGCAAGGCAAGCGATGAAACTGTGATGAACTATTAGGTTTTTTCTAATGATCTGCTCCACAGGTCACCATGGAGTTTCTTGCGATTCTGCGCAACTGGAAGAAGGTGAAGGAGTCCCGGCAGAATCGCAGCAATTTCGGAGTTTTGGAGCGCGTGGTGGAGCAGAAGATCATGGCCTTTCGCCGGAATCTCGATATACTGTAGGCTCCTTTTGATGCCAAATATTTCTGTTTAATCCAAACGAATTCTTGATGTCGTTTGCAGCAATGAGAAAATCGAAAAAGTCCAGTGGCAAATTGAACGCACCAAAGCGATGAATCTCCAGATTAACAAGGCCATCGATGAGGTCAAGATCAGTGTTGCCATATCGAATGTGAACCGGGACACGCTGGGCGAGGAGCGGCGAACGCGGGAGCTGCACGAACGGTAGGGATCGGATCGGCATCGTAAGGGATTCTTTTAATTCGTTTCTTTCTCTCCACCCAATCAACTCGCAGCATGGCCAAGATCAAGGATCATCGTCGCCTGATCGACGGAGTGCGGCGCGATTACGCCCACATCCTGGAGCTGTCCACCATCCTGGAGCTGCAACGTCTTCGCACCTACCCCACCCTGGGCCCCCCACCGATGGAATGCGCTTGAGGACGGACGACATGTGTTGGGTTTCGTTCCTTTATTTTTTATGTATTACAGAAATAAACCTCTCATGACAGCAGACAGAGATTTCTAGAATATCAAGTAGATGGCCAGAAGGGCGCCCCATATTTGCACAAACAACCAGGTCCAATAGAGTCTGGAAAGAGGAAGAGTTAGCAAAGTGTTTTTTTTAATGAATTCGATTAAATTTACTTGATTATCTGACGTTTACTGGCGTCCTCGCGGAACTGCTCGCGATGCAGATACTTCTGGATCCCGATGACAAAGGCCCGGATGTAGTGATCGTAGTCGAGGGTCTCCAGGCTCCAGTAGAAATTCGGGCCGTTGCCTCTGCTCATCTCCTGGAAGTAGTAGCGACTGCGATTCTTGAAGATCCACTCGTTCAGCGAGAAGGTTTTTCCTAGTCGTAAATGGAGAGGAATAATTGATCAGATGATCAGTGGTCATGATCGATAGGTTGATGGTCGATAGATCGATTGATTGATGGTACCTGCGAGACACGCCTGCCGAAACTTCTTCGCTATGGGCAGGACGAAGCGCTTCTTGTTGCGCAGCAGCGAGTAGAGGTCCATCAGTAGAGCGGGGACATAGTGCAGCAGGATGACGGCCAGCTCGTGGAACCAGAAGCTCTTGCGGTACTTGAAGTTGGGGTACATGAGGACACGGCGGGTGGGGTAGATGCGCGACCACTTGAGGGTGAGGCAGCCGAGCTCCTGCCAGGTGATGGGATTCGTCACGCCAGACGTTGCATTCGATATGTGAACGCTAGGGAGAGAATCAAACGAGAGAGAGAGATATTAAGACCGAAGACGTGAAACACATGAAACCAATTCATACTTTCCCAGTTCGGCTCGTTGAGCCATCAGGATCATCGAGTTGACCACAAAGTCCACCGGAATGATGTCGCATATGACGTCCTTGTCGCCGAGGATGCTGCTGATCGTGCCCTTGCCGATCTCCATCATGATGCCCGTGATGCCCTGTATGTTGTCGATCCAGCCCGGGTACGGCTCACGATGGGCGGCGGTCACGATCGACGGCCGAACGATGACGATCGGCAGGTGCTTCTTGTAGTCGTTGACAATCTGCTCGGCAATCGATTTGGTGAACGTGTACGTGTTCGGATGGGGGCCCTGCAAGAGACGATGGGAGATCGATCAGGAAATAGGTCAGGAGATCGATCAAAAGATCGAGCAGGAGTTCGATCAGGAAATCCATCAGGAAATCCATCAAGAGCTCGATCAGAAAATTCAGCATGAGTTCGATTAGGAAATTCATCAGGAAATCCATCAGAAGATCGACTGAGAATTCCATCAGGAGTTCGATTAGGAAATTCATCAGGAGTTCGATTAGGAAAGATCGAGCATCGACCACTTGGTCCCACTCACCTTGATGTAGTTGGCCAGGCTGTTGAAGTACTCGTCGGATATCTTCTCGGTGCAATCGACGAAGTGCCTCCAATCGACCGGCGGCAGGGTCGGATAGATCTCCTCGTCCACATAGCGGCGACCCGGATTGCAGTAGGCCGTCGACACGTAGACGAAACTCTTGGGAGGCGATGGCGATAGCGAAAGAGATCAGATAGTAGTTAGGAAAACCATGGATAGAACTATGGGTCTTACCTTCAGGTGCTCGATGTGGCGGGAGAGCTCCAGCAGATGCCACGTGCCGATCGCGTTCACCCGGGCGGCCACCTTGAGGCGTTCGTTGAAGCGCACCGTCGCCGCACTGTGGAAGATGATGTCGACCTCGTCGCAGAGGCGTCGCTTGTCCGCGCCACTCAAACCTGTTCAAGCACCAACATTGCATCAACAACACTCGGCCACTCGGATTTGTGGGCCGCAAATGGACGAAAACGAACGAGCCTAACATTGCGAACGTCTTACCAAAGTCATCGCTCTCGATGTTTCCACGCAGTGGGACGAGTTTCTGCAGTCGCTCCGGATGATTCGCGCGCAGACGTTCGAAGATCTTGTGCTGCGTGAACTCCTGAAATCGCTCGGCCACGCTTCGGCCATGCTTCTCGCGTATCAAGATGTAGACTCGTCGCAGTTGCGGGAAGCTCCAGAGCAACTTCTCCAGCAGGGTTTTCCCAACGAACCCAGTCGCGCCTGTGTGTGGCGAAAGTTGTTGTCACAATTTTACGATCTGGACCGAGTCGATCTGTCCTCACCTGTTACGAATATCACCGCATCCTGGTAGAAGTCGGCGCCTTGATCGGTGGACATGTTCCTCGTTCCTAGATTTGTTTACGTTCGAGATTATGTAATTGAGCACAATGTCAAAACACTCTTCTCATCAATGGATGGTGATTCAATGGACGGTGAATCAATGGACGGATAATGGTTCGGACCTCGCGTGTTGTTTGCATTTGGCGCCACGATTACGACTGACCGCAGTCGAAGAAAGTGAAAATAACAACACGATCGGAAAGTGCGCCTGGACTTCGGTCGGTCGGTTGGTCGCTGGAAAATCCAGTTCTCCTCCCCCCGCGAAAACACTTTCGTTTTCTCCAGCTCGCAGACGCGGCGCGGCCCACTTGCTCAGCCGTGTTTGTTGTCATGGAAAACACACGATTGAAACTGGCTTCGGCTTCAACACGCATCCATCCATCCACACATCCATCCACTCATCCACCAATCTATCCATCCACACATCGATCCATCCATCCACACATCCATCCACCAATCTATTCATCCACACAATCACCCAACCATCGATTCATTCAATGAATTACTCATTTCTCTACGTTTCCACTTAATTTCGATAGACTCTGATTTTATTATCGCAAAAAGCATTCACACTGGTCTTGAATGATCTATCTACGATCGGATCCGATACGATCTTAGACTAAACTCTTCGACCCGATGTTAGCCTAAGGATTTCGATTCGATATTAGCCTAAGGTCTCCGATCCGATATTAGCCTAACCTATTCTAATTAATCTAACTACATTTTAAGCTCTCGGTTTAAGTCATCGGGTGTCAAAGGTGCGTGTTCAGCTCGTCCTGCTGCACGGTCCAAACGGCGCTCGAAACGGCCGAGGGTCCCTTGGTGATCGGCTCCCTCGACGCGGTCAGGTTCGCGATGTCCGACGTGGACTTCGGTGTGCGGAGCAGACACAGGCAGAGGCCGCCCACGATGCTCAGGACACAGTACGAGCTGAGCGAGAGAGCGACGTCGAACTTCTTGAGGACGTTGATGAAGGGGGCCGTGAGGAGCCAGACGCGAGCCCACGTCACCACCGAGAAGACGAAGGACGCTCGCTTGGGCGCCGACACCAGCTCGGCCATGCAGGCCAACAACATCGATTGGGCCAAGGAGACGCAGGCCTTCGGAACGGTGGCGATGATCATCCACATCGAGACCTTGAGTTCAGGATCCACTGCGGAAGGGGATGGGGTTTTGGAATCAGAATTTCGAGAGAGAACTTGAAGGAGGGATTTCGCTACTCACTCGACTCGTTGTCGCTGAAGAGCCAGCCCAGGCATCCGATCAGGCCGGCGATGATGTTCAACCCGCCCGCCCATTGCCACTTCCAGCGATCGTGCTTGAGGACGAAGTGCAGCGCGAGGAAGCAGCCGACGATCTCACTGAAGCCTTGAGTATGAAGTAGTAGAGAGAGAGAACAAAGTTAAGAAGGAGGCAACTAAGTTAAGAAAATGAAGTAATTCACCCATGGCGATGGTGTTTGGGACGAGAAAGTCCCGCCCGAAGGATCTGATATTCAGCAGCATGCCCATGAAGTTGATGATGAAGGCGGCAAGAGCCACGTGGGCGGCGACCATGTGCGTCTTGGCCCGATGGCCATGCCACAGATCGATCCACCTCGCGGCCGGTGGCTGCGCCTTCAACGACTCACGCAACAGCTCGAGCTTCAGCCGGAACTCGGAGGGAATCTTACAGGTGCGCTCATTGATCTCGGCCGCCCCACGGAGCATCTGCTCCACTCGGCGCAGATCGAGGGCGTCGCCGTGTCGCAGCAGCCAACGCGGCGAATCGGGCGTCCAGATGAGCAGCAGCAGCAGGACGAGCGTGGGGAACGTGATGCCCAGGTAGATGAGGGTCCAGTGGTCGAAGAAGGACGCGAGGCCCGGCAGCAGGATCACGCCGATCGACCAGAAGGTGTCGTAGAGGATGATGAGTCCGGTGCGGTATCGGCCGGCCGTGATGTCGACAACTGGAAGAGAGAGAAACTTGTGAGAAGATCTTGAGAAAATAATGACGAGATGATGAGGACATATTGAGATGAATGGTAAGGACATGTTGAGGTAAATGATAAGGACATGTTGAGTTGAATGATAGGTCATGTTGAGGTTTCAGAAGAGGAAAGAAAAGGTGGCGAAAACTCACAGATGGCCTGGCCCGAGGTGAACATGATGGCGCAGCAGACGGCGGAGAGACAGCGAAAGGCGCAGTGCAGACTGAAATCCCTCGCGAACCCGGTCACGCAGCCGCAGACGATCTGGGCCAACATCCCGATGAGGTAGACATTCCGTGGACTGATTCTACAAAAGAGAGGAATCAAATTAGACCATTGAATTCGGGGACTAAGGATGAGTTCTTGAGCGCATCGACCTACCTTAGCATCATCTTGGTGCCAGCGACGCCGCCCAGAAGGACGCCGAAGAGATGCCAGTACTGGGTCCACGCGACGAAGATGTCGCGCAGACAGACGAGATCGAATTGCATGATCAGCGACTGGAAGTGTGAGTTGTAGACGAAGCGCTCGCACTCGGAGCTGCTGTTGGCCACGTCGACGTAGCACTGATCGGGCGAGATGACGGGGGCGGAGGAGTCGCCGTCGTCGTCGTCCGCCAGGGAGCTGGGGTCGCAGGCGAACTCTGTGCCCGGATAGAGCTCGGGGGCCGTGAAGATGATGCAGGCCATGAACCAGGCTGCCGGGATCTTGCACAGGAAGAGGATGAGCACCGTGCGCAGTTGCCAGATGCCGAAGTCCCCGAGAATGGTGCCGACGAGATCCGACGGCGGGTTCTTATTTCTGTTGTTGTTGCTGTAGTTGTGATTGTTCCCGTGGTTGGCAACGCGGCTCGAATTCACCTCAAACGATGCCGCTCGTCGATGGGGTCGCGGGGACACGTTGTTCGACTCGTCCGGGAGCATTTTAAGCTATGGAATGACTCGTTGGCCTTGTCTAGAAGGCAATGACATACCACAAGGCCACCACCTCGGTCTGGAAAATCAAATCGAAATCGTCTATAAGAAATATTTAAATGAAATCATCTAGAAGTAATCTGAAATCGAATGTTTGTATAATAAATCTATAATCAAAATCATTTATTAAAAATCTGTAATCATCATCTAGAAGAAATTTGTAATCGCAATCATCTATTTGAAATCTATATAGAAATCATCTATTAGAAATCTGTAATCGAAATCATCTACATAGAATAAATCTGATATCGAAATCATCTATCAGAAATCTTCAATCAAAACGCAATCTCCCTCCGCTCAATACTTCTCTCAATTGAGCCAATTAAAGCCTCCTCCCTCCCCTTCTCATTGACAATACTTTATTGTTATTTTTTCAGATTAAACGATGTTTGCCATTGGTTATTAATTGATCACTAAATAGTTTTACCACTGTTTGCCAATCTAGTTAGGAAACATTATTGTCTTTATGCCACTATTGCTTATCCAATTATATCGGTAACACAGTCAATAGATAAGTTCTTTATGGTTATTGGCATTGTCTGTGTCGGTTTTATTGATGGTCTGTGGACTGATGGCGAGGTTTTCAATGCGTGGTTCCTGCTGACCTTGAGGAAGGTTCTGTCGTAGTGAAACGATATAAGAAATATTGGTTCACAATTATGGTAGTTATCGAAAATCGAGGTCAATATTCCTCAGGTCAAGGTCGACACAAAGATCTTCATAAAGTCTTAAGAATTAAATTTCCATCTCATTTTCTTCGATTCACTCCGATGACCTCTTTTCCTTCACATTTTCCACGATCAACTGACGCCATCGAGATTTTGCAGATTTTGAAAACGAAACTGAGTGGGAAAAAACCGGATTCTGCTATTCTGGCTCTAACTATTTAGATGATATTAATTCTATCATCGAAAGAGTGAGATAAACGCTAATTGCACCTGAATTGACAACAAACATTGGTGACCAAAGTCTGTTTAGTTTTCTGAATTTTTTTAGGTTTACGATTAAAGGTATTGCCAAACAGAGTAGATAAAAGAATGTTTTTTTTGTTAGCAAATGTTAGTATTTTTAATTAAATATCATTGACTTCGTTGTTCGACACTCATGAAGTGATAAAATTTCACATACATAAGTTGAAAATTTTTCGATAACAATTCTTGTAAGAAGTTCCTTTAAGACGAATGTTTTTAAGGTCAGGCCTCTGTCGTCCTCAATCCATGGCAAAACCTCGTTTAGAAAGTCCTCGGAATGAAATTTCAAACGCTTCTGAAGTCGAACCATGGAGAGGAGACGAAGAGGAACTCGATGAATATCCAAATTAAAATCACGCGCTCTCCCCACTCCACCTCACTCGACGAAACGCCTCACGCCAAAAAACTCACTTTAATTTCTGGACGCGGAAGAGAAGGCGGCGCCGCACAACAGAGAAATGAACACGTTTCCTCCGCCAACGACGAGCAACTGACGCGATCGGAGCGCGGACAGCGAAAGCGAAACCTGCCACCAAACCAAACCGTCAACCGTCGTCGTCCATCCGTCGTCCGACCTCTGTCGACTGTCCTCCGAGGCGGCCCCCCAGCACCAGCCCCAATCGAGCCGAACCGAGCCGAGCCGAGGGGCTGCCGAACCGTAATTTGCTTAATGAATTAGCGAATCGGACGCGCATCTCGCGTATCAATTGTCGCAGGAATTGCACAACTCGAGCGATGAAATTGCGTCTGGTGGGGCGCTCGCAATCGAAAAGATTCCCTCGCACATCGACTCGACCATCACCACCCTCTTCCCCAGCCCATCTAAGTCGAGCCCCTCGGTCTGTTCGCGTGTGCTTCTGTCTATCTGTCTGTCTCGATAGTCGTCGGCGATGTCACACTTTCTTTGTCCATGTTCTCTCAATCAATGGAACACGAGTTGTAGCGATTAGACACGAGTGCTCTAAGGGAAGGCATCGAGGGTGGTTGTGAGAGGTATGAAGAAGAAATAACGGTGGTTTGGCCTCCTGGGATTCACTCATCATATGGATCTGGTTATGGTAGGGCGTTCTCCTGGCTCGTTGACTTCCGCTCGATTTCAATGTTTACTTCACCGTGTCAACAGACGGCTGGACAGACAGACATAGTGTTAGCGATATGAATTATAGATGTCTGGATTATTCCTTACCAAGGGCAGGAGGCACTTTCATCAGCTTTCACCACCATCCGCCCAGATGGAGGGCAGGTGACTGTGGGAGTGGGGCTTCGACTTGAAGGTCAACTACAATGTATAACACAATAGAACGGTTTACTCGGGAAAGGTTTACTCTGGAATTATTGCATGGAAAAAGTCTGCTAGAAGCGGGGTGAAGACGATGTGATTGGGTGCAATGAGTCTATTAGCGTCTTGACACGCTCTATCTTTACAACCAGACACCATCGGGCAGTGTCAACGACAACAACAGCAACAACGAGAGCAACAAACGTGCGTCAACAATAGATAAACTCCAGCAACGAGAAGCAAAGGGCCAACTTTTAGATTTTCAGATTCCACAGGAAATCAAACTGCGACGGCGGAGGAGTTCCATGGGAGTTTTAGCCTTATCTATGGTTTTAGCCCATGTCGTCGTCTTCACGTGGACACCACACAGAGAGACTCCGTCAATAATTGGGTGCTAACAAGGTGTTAATGAAAGAAATTAGCACAGTTTGTGAGGCTGTCAATCGGATGCGATCTATATTTATTTGCGTGAATTTATTTCATTGAATTTCAGTGTTTTTTTTTCGGATGACACTGAAAATTTCGCGGAAAACTTTCCCACCTTCATGAGATTGACATACAACATTGTAAAAATTTAAACTCATCGTAAAAATATAGAGAAAAATTAAAAAACAATGCGGCAAGTTTCACTTCAGTCACTTCAAAAAAAACCAAACATTTTTCAAAAACCCGTATGTTGTATTTCTAGATTTCAAAAACCAAAATTTAAAATTTCTCGACTTTTTATTTTCAAATTTCACGAAGCATCCCTGAATTCCCAAAGTTCGTTCATCTCACTGGTTCGAGTCCTCGGTAAATACCTCAGCTGCGTTAGCACATACACAAACATAAATGCAGGGTGACATGGGAAATAAATAAATAAATTTTATTTTCTTATCCGTTTTTCCCTACTATTTATGCTTTTCGGAATCTATCCGTTCAGTAGAAATCACGATCCACACGGGATAGCGACAAAAAGTGCCGTCGATGGTTCTTGTCCACACTAGACTGGTTCCAATCAAATCTACGTGATTTCGTTCACTTTTACGATATTTGGATATTGTAATTTGACGAAATCTATTCAGACCAGGGATGCCGAAATTTTTTAGTGAAGTGTGAAAATGAGAAAAGTGTAGTGTTGTGTGAACTGATAAAATTTAATAAACTTTATGTTCAGACCTCCTAATTGAAAAACCTTCTTGATGTACTTCAAATATTAACTATTATATTTTGTTGTTTTGATGCATTAATTACACATGTATGTTTGTAGATGAGCCCTATCTATGTATTGTGAGACGTGAGACGAGTAGAGGTAGGAGTTTTATATTTGAGCGGTTTCCTGTACTTTTTGCGTCATCGGCGCCCTCATCGACAACGGCACCGGCATCGGCATGTCGACCTCCGTTGAGCTGTCGTACTCCTCGATCGTGCAGAAGCGCGAATCCATGTTCCACAGGTCCGAGATGCTGATCGTTAGC
>CM029561.1:35505201-35548549 GCA_017309665.1 Coelopa frigida | reverse complement strand
ACTGGTTGAGCAGCGTGTTGGTCACCTCGGAGAAGGAGAGCAGCGGACTCCCGTCCGGCTGCTGGTCGCCGAGGGCCGCTGCCCCGCTGATCACGTACGCGTTGGGAGCGTACGTGAGCGCCGTGTGGGCGGTGATGTTGGCGGCGATGGCGGCAGCAGCGCCGGACGACGCTGTCGACGCACCTGGCGGCTGCAGTTGGACGCTGCCCAGGAAGCGAGCGCCGCCGCTGCCCCGGCCACCACCGCTGCTGCTTCGTCCTCCACTGCAGGCTGTGGTCGATCCATCGGCGACCGGATGCAGGGCGGCGGCAGCGAGCGGGATGGCGGCGCCGTAGCTGCCATTGACCGCTGACGCAGCGGCCGCAGCAGCGGACGTGATGACGATGGGCGACGCGATGATCGCCAGCTGATGCAACTGCGCCCCGCCCACGCCTCCGCCCACACTCGCACCACCCCCCCACCACCACTGACGACGCCTCCGCCCGACGTGGGCGACGTGCAGGACGGCGACGAGCTGGACGATGGCGTCGACCCGGAGCAGTTGGGCAGCGCCTGAAGTTGGAGCCCTGGCAGCGGGGTGTAACCCAACTGTTGTTGTTGGAAGTGGGACTGTTGTTGTTGTTGCTGCTGCAGCGACTGCTGAAGGTGTTGAGGGTGATGGTGGTGGAGGGGCTGGTGAGCATGGTGAGGCTGAAGGTGATGGAGGTGGTGTTGTTGTGTTGTGTTTGGACTCCGCTGACATCGGCACCGAGGACGATCTAAAGCGCGGGGTAGGGAAGAGGAGAGAGAGGAGAAATCTAATTGTTACGATCGGTTGGTCGGACAATGGTTTGGGTTGATTTGGTTGATTGGTGGGATTCAACGGCTTGGGTCAACGATGACTACGAAAACAACAACAATTACTGCTAGGCTAGGTGAGTGAGTGTGTGTGTGTGCGACGGATAGTGCGAGGCTACAATTGGAAGGAAGTGGGCGGGAGTTGAGGGGGAGGGAGTGGGAGATGAAAGGGATTTGAGTGGGTTTTGAAAGGGATTTGAGTAGGTTTTGAATGGGAATTGAGTGGGTTTTGAATGGGATTTGAGTGGGTCTTGAATGGGATTTGAGTGGGTCTTGAAAGGGATTTGTGTGGACCTTACATTGGATTTCAGTGGGTCTTGATTGCGATTTTGATTAGGAGTGGGGGTGGAAGGGAGATGGTTGTTTGGCTGGCTGTCCTGCTCGTGCTCGTGCTCGGCGTGGCTCACTGGGTGCTAGCGTGCTGAGTGGTCGCGAGGTGCTGGTGATGGTGGTGATGGTGGTGGTAGGAGAAATACTGGTACTGCGAGTAGGACGCAGGGCTCCATACCTCGCTGCCGTTTGCGCTGCCCGCGCCCACCACAGACTGTTGCATCGCCGCTGCCGCCGCAGCAGCTGCAGCCGCAGCCGCATGATGCGAATGATGCGGATGCGGATGCGAATGCGGATGATGGTGATGCGAGTGTGGATGCGGTTGTGGATGGTGGGGCGTTGGGGCCGATGGGGCGGGTGCGGCTGGAGGTGGAGTCGGGTGCTGGAGGTGGTGGTGTTGGTGGTGCTGCTGCTGCTGCGAATGTTGTTGTTGCTGTGTTTGTGACTGCTGCTGTTGTTGCTGTTGTTGGTGCAGGTGCAAAGCGTGGTGCGGATGCGGGTGCGGTGGCAACAGCGCCTCCTGCGAGTGCTGTTGGCCATGGTGCGAGGTCGTGGAATGGATCGAATCAGGCACCGAATTCAGTCCCACGTTGTTGGTTGTTGCTGGGGCCGCCGCTGCTTGTGTTGTTGCTATTGTTGTTGTTGTGTCCTCCACTGCTTCCATGACTGTTGGCCGCGCTGCCTCCGCTGCTGCTCAACCGATGCGGCGACGTCGTGTGCGACGAGGACGAGTAGAGCCCGGAGTCATCGTGTTGCAGCTGTTGTTGTTGCTGTTGGTAGTTGTTGTTGGTGGAGTCCGGGGTGCCGCCCTTCGGCTCCTTGTTCCGCCCATTCCACTTGTCGCTTGTCTCATTGTTGTTGGTGGCATTGCTATTGTTATTGTTGTTATTGCTGTTGCTATTGCTACTGTTGTTGGTCGCCGCCGCACTGTAGCTCAAGCCATTCGTCAGCGGCGTCGTCTGCGGCGATCGATCCGAGCTCACGACGCTCACCACGCCCTGCTGGTGACGCCCCGCGCTGATCGGCACCGGGATCCCGCTCGACTGGGTGCCCCACATGAGCACCGTCTGTCGCTCGTACGGATCGTGGGCGGCCAGCTCCACTTTCGGGGCCGGCCCGCTTCCGTTGCTCGCGTTGCTACTCACATTGATCGGGTGTCCGCCGACACTGACGCCGACGCCGACGCTTCCTCCACTTCCGGCTACGGCGCCTGGACCTGGGCCAACGACGGCGCTGCCCACGGGCGAGTGACCGTCGGAGGAGCACGAGACGACCTCCATGACGTGCGGCGAAGACTTGGGGGTTTTCAGAGGAACTTGCTGAAGCGAGAGAGAGAGAGCGACACAGAGAGAGAGAGAGACAAAGAGAGAGCGCGTGAGTCAGGGATGAGGAGCAGGGATGAAGACTCTTTTTCTCACCTGGGGCGTCGAGGTCGGGCTGCCGTAGCCGCTGCTGTAGCCGCTGTAGTATTTGCCCGACTCCTGCCACTTGTCGTCCTTCGACGAGGCGATCGCGTAGCCGTCGTACGAGAGGAACCCATTGGCCACGTACGCCGACGCCGCCCCCGAGCCGTGATGATGGTAGTCGGTGTAATAGCCGCCGACGCCCTGCAGCCGATACTGATGGAAGAGATTCTCGGTGACCGGATAGAAGGCGTTCGTCGAGTGCACCGAGGGGCTCATGTACAGATTGTCGGCGGCGGTCGCGTACGGCGAGGCCGAATACATTGGGTTCAGGTTCGAGTAGGCCGCCGCCACGGCCACCGCCGGATCGGGCAGATAGTCGACGACGGCCGGCGATGGCGACGCCACTTGGCCCAACGGCGACGACTGCTGCGGCAACTGTTGGTGCTGCTGCATCTTGCGCTTCGTGCGACACGTCGACAGGAAGTCGCGCAGTTGCGTCTTGTAGCGACGATTCGGTCGTGTCGGAGTCACCGGCGGCGGCAGCGCATTCGGGGAGGCGCTCGGCGGCACCACCAGCTGATCGGCCTCCGAGAAGTAGGTCGACGCGAGCCCAGTGTCCAGGTAGCTGACCTTGAAGTCCATCGTTCGCTTGCCGAGCAGATCGTGGCCCTCCTCGTCCATCAGCTGCCGATGGGTGCAGATCACGAAGTCGGGCTTCGAGTTCTTGTACACCAGGCGGGAACTAAAGGGGTTTCGAGAATTAGTTGATTTTCTCTGATTGCGATTACATGAGTTGAGTGTCGAGACTAACCTGGTCTGCAGCCACTGCCACTCGCCGTCCTTCTTCTGGTAGCGGTAGGCGATCATTCCGGAGGCTCCGGTCTTCAGAACTGTTGCAAAAGGAACGAGGTGTTAGAGGAGACGAAAAGTGGTGGAAGTGGGGTTGGTGACTTACGCTCCTGATGGGCGCTGGCCACGTACGCCAGATCATCGAAGTGCACCAGATCGTAGCCGCCCATGTTGACTAGTTCCGCGTCCGCGTAGCCGAGGATGTGCTTGCCCCTTAAGGAAGAGAGACCGCAAGGATTAGTAAGGAGGATATAAAAGGGTTGGAGAAGAAGAGAAAGAGGAGGAGATTCCAAGAGTTCGAAAGAAAGAGTTTCCCTGGATTAGAGAGGAAGATATTTCAAAAGTCATTATGGAAGAGATGCCAATGGTTAGTGAGGAGGAGATTCCAATGCTTAGATAGGAAGAAATTCGAAAGTAAAAGAGATCCCAAGGATTAGAGATGAGAAACCATTGGAATGGTTAGAGAGGAAGTGATTCTTAGAGCTTCAAAAGCAGAAGAATCAGAGAGGCAGAGTTTCCCAGAGTAAGAAAGGAAAATAGATTAGATCGATTATCATGCTACTTACCTCTGGTCCATGGAGACCAGCGACAGATCGAGTTTGTGCTTCGACTTGAACATGTTCTCCTTGTGCGGTATCTCGAGCAAGCTGGGCGGCCCGAACGGGGTGCAGTAGGCGAAGAGCGCCAACGGTGGCTCCTCCGTTTTACGATTCTGCCCATGGAGGATCTTGATGCGACCCCGGATGTCGAGGCGCAGGAAGCCGGATGTGTTGTCGAGCAGACAGCGGAAGCGAACGGTGAAGCTGCGCTCCAGATAGAGCGCCTTGTCCGGGGCGAGCGTGTCCGCCAGCTGCATGCTGGACATGTCTGCGGGCAGGAAGGAGTTCCACAGCAGCTGCCGTTGCAGCTCCTCGCGATCCTCCGAGTGGACTAGCTCGTAGACAGACTGGTGCACGATGTCAGACTGGAAGGGAAAGAGAAGAGATTCGCTAGTTAGAGAGTGAGTAAAATAGGTGAATGAGTGGGTGAGGGAATGAGTGAGTGAGAGGATTAATGTTGAGTAGAGAGGAAGAGAGACAGAGTGGCGTCCGAAAGAGGTCGATGACCTGGTGGATCCTCCAACGGACCAACGGAGGTCGAGACAAAATGCTATGAAGAGAGGGACGAACGAGACAGAGGAACAAAGAGAGACGAGAGAGGTACGATTTAATTTAAAACCCTTCGCCGAATTCGCGTCCATTGATTTCGGGGCGCGAGCGATAAATCATCCGCCAACAAATTGAAATCGAACCCGACCCCCGGCTCCCTCGGCCCCCGGTCGATGGATTTCGTGGCCAAATTGAGACATAAATTCATGGGGAGCCCGGAGAGCGAACGACGCGTCGTCCCGCCACATGTTGTGCCTTCGTGCGGTGCGAATCCTAATGGCCGCAAGCGCCGCAGGAGTCGAGTTACCGTTGCCGTCGCCCTCATCGTCGTCGTTGTCGTCATCGTCATCGTTGCAAGGTTGCCAGAAGTCGTTGGTGCTCCGAAGGCTGAAGGTCGTCGATGGAAAGTTGTGAATGATGTGGGGACGTCTCCAAGGAGTTGAAGCAAATGTCGAGAAGGTCTTTCAATATTGATTGATTTGGGAGTAGGTGGACTAGGAATCAAAAGATAGCTTAGAATATGACTTAGAATATGGAATCAAAGGAAGACTTTAAATATGGAATCAAAGGAAGACTTTAAATATGGAATCAAAGGAGATCTTTGCAACGATGCCCGAAAATCAAAAAGTTCAGTTCGAGTACCTCGAGTATCGAACTTCAGCTCAGTGGTAATCGTTGTCGAATCGATAAGGTTCCCCCCTTCGCTCCCCCAGGGTCTGTTCGATCTTCGAACGATCGATCGTGGCTTGGTCGGTTCAACACTTGCCGCGTGGGACACCTTTTCGCTGTTATTAATTTGAATTGTTCATCGATTCGAATCGAACATATGAATCAAATGCGCCAACAATTTGCCAAAGGAGCAGCAGCAGGGTGGATCAGGGAAGCGATGTTCACAAAAACAACAACAATGACAACAACAACAACAACAACAAGAATCAGGGCAACCAGGGGCAATCAAGGCTTGTTGAACAAATAAAGAACACATTCTGTGCGATTCCATTCGATTTGGTCTCCATTCGAGTCGATTCGATTCGTTTCGTTTCAAGAGACGAAATCCAGGCAAAAGAGCAGAGAACAACAAGAAAAAACAACAACAACAACAAAAACAACATCAACAACAAAACAATGGTCAGTAGAGAATTATGAGTGGGCAAACGAGAGGCTCCCGATCATGACGAGACGATCGAGAAGCGAGGGTAGGGGATTGTTTCGAAGGAGAACTATAAATAAAATCAGATCAGCGGGAGGATTGCGCAATCGCGACATGAACAACAACAACAACATTGAGTACAACAACAATATGAAGTAACAAGAAGAAGAAGAACAACCCGAAGCAATGGCAACACCAGAGAAGAACCCAACAGCAAGGAGAAGAGAGGCGAGATGAGGAGTGGATTGAGAAAAGGAGACAGGAGATGAGGGTGGAGAGGAGTGAAGAGAAGAGAGAAGGGGTGAAGAGGGGAGGAGTAGCGAAGAGATGGGTCGAACCTCCGGAGGCGTATGAGCAGCAACCTACTCGACTTTAACACGAGTCGATTTAATCGCCTCGCTTTGCCGTCCATTGGGGATCCCTGGTGTTTACAAGTCGCTTCCAACGTGGACCATCCAGCCACCAGTGGGATGGACGGACAAACATATTCCTGGAGAGACAGACAGACGGACGGGTGGAGAGACAGACAGACAGACAGACAGACAGACAGACAGACAGACAGACAGAGAGGCAGCCGGTCCTCTTCTGGAGGCAGCAGCAGCATTATTAACTTGTTGTGTTGTTTGTTCTGGACTCGTAATATCGAAATGTGCATCAATTGATTTGTATTTGCCTGCCGATTCCCTCCGCCCCCGCCCTCGTCTCCTGGTTTTCTCCTTGTTGTTGTCGTACTCTTTCTTCTTTTCTTTTTCCTTCTCCCCTCGTTCTCTTGTTGCCGTCGGCCCCTCCTTCGCGCCGTTTACGCGGTCGTATTTGTAAATTTGCAACAACATGTTTTGGGATGATGACTTGGGCGTCTGATCGTGCCACTTGGCCCCCCCTCTCTCTCTATCTCTCTCTCTCTGTCTCCTTCGCTCGTTTTCGGCCAGTCGCTTGGCCGCTCAAGTGCATCCACAATCTGTGGATCCATGCGTTTCTGTCCGTCCATCAGTCCATGTCTGTCTCTCCCTGCGTTCAGCTATCTGTCCGTCTGTCTATCTGTCTGCTGAACGCGTATGTCTGTCTCTCTGCTGAACGCATATGTGTGCCGTGGCCGGAGATTTTAATTTAGTTGTAAATGTGTAAATCGGCTTTTTCTACGCCCATCCTGGCATCTCAATTAAAGGAGATGGAGCAGTGGAGAGACCGTGGACTGAGGTGGGAGGGAGGTAGCGTGGGGCGAGGAGGGGAGGCAGCGTCGTCTCTCGCGGTAGCAGGACAGAAAAGAAGGAGTCTCTTTCTATCACCGCAGATAGAAAGAGAGAGAGAGGAGGGAGACAGAGAAGAAGCGGATCTTAATGAGTTCGACCAGGATGAGGAGAAACGGCAGAGGAGATGGCGGAGGAGGAGGAGGAGGAAGAGGGGGGATCGGGTCACTGGACCTCGGAGCAGTTAATTTTATAGAGAATTTTTTGAATGTTTGAATTTTTAATTTTTCAACAAACAAACAAAAAAAACGATTTTCATAGACAAGTTCTTGGATTTCATTCATAAACAAATTCCCGACGGCGAAAAAAGTTTTTGTGGTGGAAGATGGAAGGTTGAAGAAGGGGCGGGAGGGTGAAGGGGGGATGTTTGATGAAACTTACCTGATGAAAGCCCAGATAACTCTCGATGCTGTGCGTGGCGAAGAAGACCTCGCCCTCGCATGTGAGAATCATTAGAAATCCATTTAAAGCCTGCAAGAGAACAAAAAGAGACAAATCATTAAAACGACATGAAGTGAAATAGAAGATAATGAAATTAAATGTTCTTCGGTGGATATCTATAGATGTCTGTTTGTCTGTTTGTCTGTCGGTCGGTCGGTGCTGGAAGGCTTTAATTGATTCCGATTTGGATTTCATTCAAATCCGAAATTTCGTGATCATTCAATGGACGGATTACAACAGCCCATCAAGAACAACAACAAGTCACTATGGAGCCAATGAAACCATGAAAATACCTCTGACGATGACGATGAAGACGACGACGACGACCACGACAAAATAATTGCCTCACCACCGAAATCGCTACTTGAATGAAAATCTCGTCCGAAGCCGATCTCTGAATGGACTCATCCATCATTTTGACTTGTGGTTGTTGTTGCTGCTGCTGTCATTGTTGTAATTGTTACTGTCGATGTTGTTGTAATTGTTGCTGTCGATAGTGCTGTTGTCGATATTGTTGTTGTTCTATATACATATGTAGTGGCCAAAAATCGAGAGATTATAATTTGTAGTTCGTAGCTATAAAACACAATGCAGCATGTCTTGAATGAACGGAGACGATCGGATCAGATCGAGTCGAGTCCATCCATCCGTTCGTCTTTCTGTCTGTCTGTCTGCCTGTCTATCAGGCTATTGGGCCTTCGGTCGGTTGGACAAGTTGGCGCTAACTTGCGGCTAAACAATCAACAAAAGGAACCGGAGGGAGAAACAAAACAACAGCAACAATCAAATCCAAGATCCACATCAAACAAAACCAGGAAATGATGAGCAATTAAATCAATGATACCTGCGCCGACGGATCGAATGACGAGCGAACGAACAGACGGATGGATGGATGGGGGGAGGGATGGTCGGATGAAGGGAGGAAGGGGCGGGACATCGGGTGCGATGTGTGCGGGGCAATCGTTGATGGCTCAACGTGGTCCATTCATAATTTCTGTTGGCGTTGCCAGCGTTAAGTGTAATTAAGTAGGTCGCTCAGGGGCTCCACCGAGGGACGGATAACCCAAGACAGACAGAGGAGTGAGATAGATATTGAGAGAGAGAGAGAGTGAGAGTGAGACAGAGAGAGTGAGAGAGAAACAGAGAGATGGATTGATGAACAGAAGGACGGATGTCAGGCGGATGGATGGATGGGATGAAAAGCGGAGCAATTGAAAAAGGATGCGGCGCCTAATGAGCCGGCAAGCGAAGGACGGTACAGGGCGGAGACAGGAATCTCTGGGGAGGAGACGTTAACAACGACTTCCACTGCCGGATTTACACTTGCCCTAATGGGATTTAAATTCTCCGTCCGGCAGAGGACGAACTTTGCTTCGCTTTCTAAAGAGAGCGGCCGAAGGAGACGTCAAGTTGAAGACGTCAATTGAAGATAAACCAGGACAAACGTATACTCTTTAGCAATAAAAGGAAAGAAGAAGAGAATGAGAAAACGTGGTCTCCTTATAAAGGTCAAGAGATGAGCCTTTGACCTCTCGATAATCCACCACTTGGCTCCATGGGTAATTGAACAACGACTTGATTCGAGGATCCAAATTGATTCGGTTGTACAAAAAAAACCGAAATCCCTCTTCTAGCTAGACCAAAACGTCCGTCCGTCCATCTGTCTGTCCACCTGACGCCACTCAACTGGATTCAATCGGACTCGGGAGAGGTCCCTCGACCCCCTCGGCTGGCGGATCCCTCACGGGCGGGTATTATTAAAATCGCATTAGAATGATACTCGAGCAGACGCAGTGATAAAAACAATCATAAGTGGAGGTAGACACAGTTGGAATGAGCGGGAGAGACCAAGAGTGAGAGAGAGGGGGACCCAGAGGGTTAAACCAAGAGTGAAAGAGAGAGAGGGGGATCGAGAGGAAGAAACCGAGAAGGAGAGACCGAAAGAGATAGGGTGAGGGTGAGAGGAACCGAGGTTCGAGGATCATTTGTACGAACTGGGACTGGACAAAGAAAGTCGGAGTCTGTGGCCAGAGAAGAACGGGGATTTTATTGCATCAACTCCGGGGAGGAGAAGAAGAACGAGAAGATGATGACGACGACGACGACGACGACTTTGACGATCGTGATGATTATGATGAACAACAATAATAATAAGAAGAACAAGAAGAAACAATTAACGAGCCACAGACACAATCACAATCAGAGAGATCGGAGAAATCATATCAAGGCGGGGGACGAAACTGAGTGAGTGTGAGTGGGATGAGATGGAGATGGGGAGAGGAGAATGATAGGGGAGAGGAGGGGAGAATGATATGGGAGAGTAGGGGAGGATGAGGGGAAGCGGTAGCGGTAGCGGTCGACGGGCGTCATCCGGCGTCATCAACGCATCAAACGTCCGAGCATCCGCTGATGCCACCATCCAACAATCGCTCATCCCGACCATCCATCTATCCATCCATCCATCCACTCGGCACTCAACTGGATCTGCGAGATTATTGATGATCACCATACACACACACATACTTGTATCGATGGATGTGTGTGTTTGTGTGTGTGAACGACGTATGACGAACCTCGGGGCGGTTCCGAACGGCGCAGGATCCTCTTTGAAATTTAAATTATGACGCCACTTAACATTTACGACTCTTGATATGCCTGGACCACTCGATCTCTCAGCTCATCTCCTCTCTTTTCTCCTCATCATCTCCTCATCTCAGTCTCCCCATCATCTTTGACCCCCCGTCGGAAAGTGGCGAAATCCACGTCGTCGGATCCATCCATCCATCCATTCATTCAACCTCCCCTCCGTCGACTCAGACTCCGGGTTTCGCGGTCTTCACTTTGGGGTCTTCGTATGAGAGACTGCGGCTTCAGCTGCGGTTGGGATTGGTATTGAGGTCTTTAGAGAAGCCTCCCAGGATAGCGGCAACGGAAGGTCGATGCGTCGAAAGGACGTGCGATTTAAATACCCGCGGATTAATTGGCGGCACTTTTTTCTTGTCCTCTTTACGGATCGCCGCCGAGTCGCAATTAAACCCAATCAAATTAATCTTCCGGACTCGCGAGGTTACTGTTGTTGTTGGGTGGAGAGAAAAGGGTGGTTGATGAAGAGAGAAGAGGGCGTGGTATGCGAGAAATAGAGGGGACACAGTGCCATTACAACCCTGTATAAAAGGGAGGACATCATCCTTTCTCAATTCATTGGAAAGAGAGATTTAATGAATTTGAAGTGATTTTCATTAGGGTGAGATAGTGGTATGAGGTAAGATAGTGGTATGAGAAAAGATAGTGGTATCCGATAAAAGATATAAGGTATGACAGGGATATTGTAAGGACACAAAATGAGGAAGTAAAAGATGAGGGATGAATTTCTGTCTCTCTTATGATAGGGTTAGAGAAGGTTTATTTTGTCTTTGGAATTAGAAGAACTCAGGAGGAGCTTCTTGAAGAAAATGAGGAGAATTTGTTTTAGAGAAAGAAGTGTTAAAGAGAAAAAAAGTGGTGAAGCTAAACTATGATGTATTCATTATTTATTATGGATCCGATTGACTTCTGAGGGAGCCGCCGTGTTAATAAATTGCAGCTCGTGAAGAAATTGAAGGAAGGAAGGAAGAGGTGAAGGAGGAGAAGAAAAAGAGGAAAACGACGGCAGCTGCCGTTCGATTGACTTAACAGAGCATCACTGAAAGTTTTCCTCGTTCAATGACTACTTTACAACAACACTAATAACACCAGCAACATTAATAACAACAACAACACCAACAACGATAATGCCAACGATAAGAAGTAGAAGAAGAAGCAGAAAACTTAATAGTCATAATCTGAAGACTCAAAAACACTTTGTTTCAGTTTGCTGTTTTTTGTTTTTGTTGTTTTTGTATATATTGCTATTGTTGTTCTTGTTGTTGCTGGTGCTGCTATTGTTGCTATTGCTGCTGCTGCTAACGTTAATTGCAATTTTGGCCCAAAACACAGTTCGACGGGCTGCAAAAGTAAAACGAAACAATTAGAGGCAGCAGCAGACTTTAAAATTGCAAATTGCATGAAATACAATAGCAACAGCAAAAACAACAACAACAAAAACTAAACTACAATAACAACAACATCGGATATGCTGTTAACCGTTAAGACAGCAATGATTATGTTTGTTCTTGTTTTTGTTGTTGTTGTGATTGTTATTATTATTATTACTATTGTTGTTGTTGTTGCTGCTGCTGCTCTTGTGGTAATTGTGTTGATGAGGAAGTGAAAATTACAACAACAATAAAGTCATTTGATATCGAGTCTCGTTGGTAACAACAAATACAATTAAAACAACAACAACAACAGGAACAACCACTTTTAAAGTTGGCCAGAAAAAACTTGGTTAATATTTATTAAAATATCGACAAGAACAACAACAACAACTATTGGTACAGCTGCAACAATAATTCGATGAAGTATTAAGTGGCAACACTGGTCAACGAATTTATTGGTTACTTTTTGAGTTGATGCTGTAGTTGGTGTTGTTGTTGTTATTATTATTGTTGTTTGTCTTGTCGTTTCAACAACTTTGTGGCTCGTGCTGCGAATTTGTTGTTGTTGTTGTTGTCTCTGTTCAACTGTATTTCATGTCTCCCTCTCTCGCTCACTCCCTCTGTGTTGCTGTCTCTGTTGCTGCCCGACCTCGAGTCGAGCAAGTGAATAAATTGCAAGCATAAAATTTAATTGCTGAGCAGCTACTTGGGATACAGCAACAATCAGCAACGATCGCCAATACATCTGAGAGAAAATACCGCCAACAACAACAACAACAGTAACAACAACAACAACAACAAGAACAACAACAACAAGAACAACAACAACCGAACACATGAACAAGGTGCGAAAGTAATTAATGCCAATAATTTATAAAAATTACACTCTTCGATCATAATTGCTGCGAAAATGCAAAACAACATCAACACCAACAACAACAACAACAACGGCAACATTATTGCAAAAAAAAAAAAAAAAAACAACAAACACAATACAAGAAATTAAGAGAAATCTATCGACTAGTGTTGGTGAAACGTGAAAAGTCGGAATGGCATCACTGGACCGAGGGAACTGATTTATCGAGAAAAGAATGATGATAGATATAATGAGCAAGAATGGGGAGAAAAATTCTTTAATTCATGAATTGCATTCATAAATGAAGTAAAGAAGAATTAATAAAAATCTTTTCATTCATGTTAATGAAAAAAAATCTTGGATTAGTTAAAGAACAATTTATGAATTAATTAAGGAAAATGTCATGAATTAATTAAGGAAAATGTCATGAATTAATTAAAGAATTAATGAAAGAACGATTTGTGAATTAATTAATGAAAATTTTATGTATTAATTAATGAACATTTTATGAATTAATTAATCAACGATTTATGAATTTTTTACTGAACAATTTGTGAATTAGTTAATGAACAATTAACGAATGAATGAAAAATTAACGAGGTAAAGATTAAACTAAATTAGAAAATTCAATGTAAAATAAGAAAAAAAAAAAACAATGAATAAAATTAAATGAAGAAGAAGAATTGATAATTAGTTAATGAACAATTTGAAACAAGTGAATATTTGAATGAATGAAAAATTCATAAAGATTAAAGTAAATTAGAAAATTTAATGCAAAATAAGAAAAACCAATGAATAGAATTAAATGAAGAAAGAATCAGGAATGAATGGATTCATGGCCGAAGAATGAACACTAAAAATCAACATAATATTCATGCATTTTCCAACACTGGCAAATGTTGGCTGTGATTTCGAAAACTTCGATCCTAGTGTGAGATTATTATTGCTCTGGTTGTTGTTACAGTTGTTGTTGCTATGGTTGTTGTTGTGGTGGATGCCATGATTGTTGCAGATCTGCAAAACGATAGCAGTTATGACTTGAATTTGAATTTCAACTTCGAGAGCAAATACAAGAAACTACAGAGATATTTTACGGTAATGTGATTGGGTGTTGTTTTCGATGTTGTTGGTGTTGCTGTTGGTGTTGCTTTGGTGTTGTTGTCGATGTTGCTGCTGTTGTTGCTTCGGTTATTGGTGTTGTTGCTGCATAAATTGTCGATGCATTTGAATGCATTTCCAACGCCCGTGCGTTCGTTCGCTCTTTCGTTCTTTCGTTCGTACGCCGAGATTTGCGTATCTCTAAGCAGCTGTTAATTGGTAACGCGCATGCGAGCAACACTGGTCGGCCAGTGTTGCATTCGGAAGAGTGTTTCTCTTGTACTTCATTAATAACAGTAATTATTATTATTATTTTACATTTAATTTATTCACTGCTTTAAATTGTTTCAAAGGCGGAATTCATTTCAATCGTTGCGGTGTGAAAATCTCAATTCACGGTTATGAGCAACACCAACAACAACAATTGCTGCTGCTTCTGCTACTACAACATCATCATCAATTGTTGTTGTTACTGCTGCTGTTGCTGATGCATCTTCATCGAATGCAAAATAATTTTTAACAGTTCTTCATAATTTTCGAATTAAGACGAATACAAAATAGTTTGAAATGAATGGGGGAATGAAATTATGGGCGGGAAGAGAGATTGTAATGAATATTATTGTAGTTGTTGTTGTTATACGAGATGATGTTGTTGTACTAGATAATGTTGTTATTGTGGAAGTAATTGTTGTTGCAAGGTCCAAGCGTGGCCTTTGAAAACTCATTGTAAAATCAACGCCTCCCCATCGAAGAGAGAGTGAGAGAAAAGGAAAGAGAGAGAATTGGTGGGAAGGAGACAGAGAGAAAGGAAAGGAATACGAAGGAAAAGTGTTGCATGTTGCAGTGAAATTTAATGCGTTTTTCCTTGCTCCCAAAAGCACGACGACGAAGCGGCGTCGCCATCGAAGCCAGACGAAGCGACAAAAGGCATGTTCACATGGACACGGGAAACACACATAAACACATATGAATGCATGAATATACGCACACACACACATTTGCCGATGTCATGTCTAATGCATGTAGTGGGTGTCAGTTGTTGTTATTGTTGTTGTTGTGTCATGGTAAACTTTTCAATGTCAAGCATAACAGTGACACACGCACACACTCACACGAACTCCCGCGAACGACCGGAAATGCTGCCAAAAATGCACGCTTTGCCAGCGTTGCCACCTCGCAGTTCATCACCCTCCCACTCACCACCGACCACTGTCCGTCCGTCCCGACGTCACGCTTTTGACGTCCTGGACAGCTGCGAGCAGGACTTCGGAGCTGGACAGGACGAAGCCGGCGGAACCCTGACGAAGCCGCGCGGACCCTGACGAGGCAGGCGGCCGATAATAACGGCTTTTTGGCACACGATTTCCGAGTTATAAACGCGTTCAATTGCAGCGCAGTGGCTGAGGTGGGCGTGGGAGACGAACGACGAGGGCTGGTGCATATTGAAGAAGAAGGGAGGAAGTCGGAGCAGTCGCATGCATTTTTAACCGTAATTGAATGGTTCTGGACGCGTTGGAGGCTCGTTGCATTCGCACCTTTTTGCGGGCTTCGATAGCGGGCGGGACACGAGGGAAGACTTTTCGAAAAAGCCCACAGTGGACTTTTCAGATAGATTTTTTTTGTGAAATTATTTTAATTATGAAAATAGAAAAATTTTGAAATTTGAAAATTAATTTTTTTTGTAAAAATTCACATTTGTTTAAAAATTTTAATTTTTAATAGAAAATCAAGTTTGGAATGAAAATTTAAAACAAAATTTTAGACAAATATAAATTTTAGACAAAAATTCAATTTTAAACAAAAATTCAAACTTGTGACAAAAATTTAAATTTGTGACGAAAATTTAAACTTGTGACAAAATTCAAATTTGTGGAAAAAATTCTAATTTTAAGCGAAAAATTAAATTTTAGACGAAAATTCAAATATCAGACAAAAATTCAAATTTTAGACGAAAATTCAAATTTTTGACAAAAATTATTATTTCAGATAAAAATTAAAATTTTCAGACAAAAATTCAAATTTAAGAAAAAATTCAAATTTTAGACAAAAATTCCAACATTAGAAAAAATTCAAATTTTAGATAAAAATTCAAATTTTAGAAAAAAAATTTCATATTTTAGACACAAAATCAAATTTAGGACAAAAAATAAAATTTTTGAGGTAATTTAAAATTTTAGACGAAAATTAAAATTTTAGATAAAAATTCAAATTTTAGACAAAAATTCAAATATTAGACAAAAATTCAAATTTCAGACAAAAATTCAAATTTCAGACAAAAATTCAAATTTTTGATGAAAATCTACATTTTTAATGAAAGCAATAAACCCGGAAAGACTTTCTGTGTAGGCATAAATGTCTGGACATGTGTGTGTGTGTGTGACTGAAGTTGAAGTGCATGTCGGAGTTATGGAGTGAGCGCTGGACGTGTATGTGTTTGTGTCTTCCGGCATATTTGTCGCCCGAAGTGCATTCGAAATGCATTCCGTGTTCGTTTCCATTGCATTTCGAGTGTCGGAATCGCCTCGAATGTGGTCTTTAATTTGAATGCCTGGGTCGCGAGCTCCACATCGATGGGTGGGGGAGGGACCGAGGGGGAGGTGGACGAAGTCGGCGGACAATGAGTCGTCCACCTGTTGCAGCGTGTGACACGATGCAACGTGCGCACAGACCGATGGACGGACGGACGGAAACGAAAGACAGACATGGGTGGTGAGACGGACGGACGGACATGCATGAAAGGCTTCCGTTAGGAATTGAATTTTGTCACGCAGCCGTTTCGCCGCTTCACTTTTTCGCTTGTGGTAGTGGGTTATGGATGCCACGCCCCCCTCCTCTGTCTCCTCCTCGGCAATTCGCGCCCATCGTCACACGTGGTCGTCTGTGTTTTTCGCATGCATTTCTTTCCCCAAGGACCGAACGATACCGCGCCGAAATCTGAGCCACCCACAAACCAACGTCTGTCTGTCCGTCCATCTGTCTGTCTGTCTGTCTGTCCATCTGTCTGTCTGTCCGTCCATCTGTCTGTCTGTCCGTCCATCTGTCTGTCTGTCCGTCCATCTGTCTGTCTGTCCGTGGGTCGCCAATCAGTTATCACGTGACTCAAATTGCACTCTCACTCGCTCGCACCGCCCCACGATCCACGCCCCTCACTCCTCCCGCCCCCGTCGTTCGTCACCGTGCAGTCACGCAATCACGTGACGCCCGCGAACTCGCTTAATCGTTACTTTTCCCCAGTCGAACCGCATTCGATTACTGCACATGCAACTGGGTCACGTGGTCACCGAGTAGGCTCGGCTAGGAATGTGTGAGAGAGACAGACAGACAGACAGACAGACAGACAGACAGAGAGACCTTTGTCCCAAGACCCCAGTCTACTGAGGTTCCGAATTAGGTCTCCAATCTCAAAGTCTAGTCTTTGTCCTTTCACTAAATCCCACTGAAACACCTCCTTCAGATCAATTAGAATCTTTAGAAGGATCTTTGTCTCTCTCTCTCTCTTTCTTCAACTCTCAGGGAGTGAAAGAGAGTTGGACTCCAATCAGCAGCTAATGAAATTATTAATCGTCTCGGCCGGCGGCACGACAGACGCCTTTCAATCACTCACGTCCTGATGTTTCCTTCGTCTGTTCATTTGGTCCTTCGTCCTTCGGCCTCCTCGTGTTTAATTAATGAATTTATTTCCCACGTTCTTCCCTCTCTCTCTCACCCTTTACCGCCCTGTCCATCGACCTCGTCATGTCTTAATTAAGGATCTGTTCGCCCACTGATTAGTGTTGTTTTTGTTTCATAACCCAAGTATCCTTGTGATAATTATTATTTATCTCTTTGCCTCTGTTTCCATTCTGTTTTATTCTTCTTTTCAGTTGAACTATTGTGATAATATTGTGATATATTTGTCAACATACCTGCAGGAACATATCACCATCCAGGAGACCCTGCTCGAAGGCGCCCAGCTCCCTGGTCCGGTAGCCATCGTGTGCGTGTATGTGTGGCAGGATCCCGTTCTCCTCCTTCTCCTTGTGCATCACAACTGCAAATGAAAGGAAAACGTAGTGAAAATTAGTGAATTGTGAGAAAACGTCCGCTGCTCATCAGTGGATCGATCGATCGAGCGACCAACCGACCGACCTGAGCTGATTGAATGATTGATTGATGGTTGACCATGTGACCACTCATTATTGAGTGATTTGGAAGGAGTTCCAGGTCAGCGTTTTTAGCTAGGGTTTCAATAACTTCTAGGGGAAGGTTGCCTTTTCAATAAATTTATTGTTTTTCAATAATTATTTTCATTAATTTTTAATTATTTCAAAAACATTTATTTTGTGTTTTAGTTTTTTTTTTTTATTATTGAATTTCAATAGTCTTTCATCAATAAACTGATTGAATTTCAATAGTTTTTAATCAAATTTAGTTATGTATATAAATTCCTATAAATAAATAAACAGTCATAAATTCAAGAGATATATATGTATTTTTCATAACTTGGTATGAAATTATGAATAAACCTCTTTAGAAACCTCGTTAAAGCCTCCAGGGCTCCTCAGAAATAGGTCAAAACAAGGTCGAAATCAATTGAACTGTTTTTCCGATTGAAATAATACTCCTACTGGGACTCCAAGAACTGCTTCCTCACCCTCCAAGAACTTCTTCCTCACCTTCCACGAAGTCCTCCTGCCCACCCTCAACTCCGTCCCCTCCCCGAAGGCAGGAAACCACATCCCTTGCATTTAAATGCGAAATTGATAAAACTTGTCTCGACATCAGCGGGGCGGTTGCGGGAGGCGCAGGGGGCGTCGATGCCATGGCAACCGAATAAAATGCTGCAGAAACAAGTTGTTGTCAACAATCAAAACCGTATAAAATAGAAATGGAATGGAAATAAGTATAAAAACGAACACCAAATTTGCCTGGTGTCACCAGCATTTTTTATGGAGTTGTCTGGGTAGTAGCCTACTTAGAATATAGTTTTTGTGTTTTTTTTTTTTATATTATTTCTTTGGCCTAAATTATGACATAATGAAATCCTGAGAATTCGATAGGGCTCGCGATCCGTAATAAATTGGGCTGGAAATTGATTTATAAGCATGAGCGCAAATTTATGAACAGAACGAAACGGAAACGCTCCGATGATTTGTTCCCTCGCTATCGCTGGAGGGTGGGGCGCTGGTGGAGAAAGTGGTGGTGGTGGTGGAAGTGGTGAATGAAGGGTGGGGTCGGGGCTTCGTACAGGGTGCGTCCAACCCCCGGGCGTGGAGCAGTTTTGTAAAAAAGTTGCGGCGAACTTTCGTAACAACTTTGTACAAATAACTTTTCCATCGAAACTGAAAAGTTCTCGACCGTTGAGGGGGAGGAGTGATGGAGAGGAGGAGGAGGGGTTGAGAAGGTGGAGAAGGTGAATGCGGTGAATATGGAAAATAGAGTACAAAAAAAATTTATTTGGCGAGAGTGAAAAACAGAATATCGGAAGTTTATCAAAAAACAATAAGAATACCAAAATACATATTGAAATTTTCTCAAAAAACGATGAGAATAAAAAACACCTTGAGAGATGAGAGTAAAAAAGAACAGAATATGGAATTATTTTTCAAGAAAAGAACATCAATTGATGAGTTAGAAAACCCCCATTAATGATGTGTAAACTAATATATGGAGTGCTGAGAATTGAGATGAGATTGTTATAAAACTGAAATCACTCCATCAATTCTTCAATCGTTGATTACCAACCACTCTTAGTGCGAAACAACATTGAATATAAAAATTTATGAAAATGTCATAAAGAAATTTGAATATGAAAAAGTTTTTGTTATAAAAACTACCACAACAAAAACAACAATATTATTAGCAGAATAACAAAAAGTGAGCAACAAAAATATTGAACATAAAAATTTGAGTACAAAACAATGTCGAGTATATGAAAATGTAATAAAGTCTCTGTAATAAATTATGATTTCTATCAGAGTAACTAAAACAAAAATAAGAATAAAAACAATAAAAACTAATAAAGAGGAGAAAAAAACAAAAAAGGAAAGAAAATTTCACTAATTTACGCATAAAAAGAACAACAACAAAATAACAAAAAACAAACAAACCCATGAACGAAAAAAAACCCTAAAAAGGTGAACTTTGAAAGTTGTGACCTTAACTGAGAATTTATAACTGACAGTTGCACGAGTCCTTCTCCCATTTCAACTCCCACACCCTGCCCTCCTTCTCCACCTCTCACGCCTTTCTCCAACCTCCACCTCCTCCTTCTCCTCCTCCACCCTCACCTGCACCCTCGACTTGCGACCCTTGGCCCGGCCCGGTGGAAATCTCGAGCGATCTCAGAAGCAGGACAATAACAAAAATAACAACGACAAATGTGAGAAACACCTTTTGCCAAAAGCGAAAATGAGCCGGAGAACAACAACAACACATGTTGAGCAACAACAACAACACATGCGAGGGTTGTTAGGGCCTGGCCGAAACGAGTCGTGGTCCCTGGATCGTGAGGGATTCAGGCGGGGTTCGGGGCGGGGTTCGGGGTTCATGAGGACTTCGGGGTGCGGGAACCGAGGGCCACAAATTAAAAACCACATTCTCGGCGACAGCGACGATGACGACGACGAGTCGTAGATCAAAACACAAACAACATGTCGATGCAAACGACGGTTTGCGGCCCACGGCCCAAATGTGGCCAAGATGTAGTATTTGGCTCATGCGTTCGTGGCGATTGTGAATGGGGCGAATGGGGCTTAATGTTGTTCTTGTTGTTGTTCATGATGTTGTTGCTATTATTATTGCGTAAATGTTGTTATTCGAATGTAGTTGTACAATATGTTGTTGTTGTTGCTAGTGAAGCTTTCATTTCAATTAGCAAGTAAAATTTTGTGCTAATCTGTGTCGTTGTTGGTGTTGTTTGTGTTTGATGTCGATGTTGCTAATGTTGTTGTTGTTTGTGTTTGGTGTCGATGTTGCTAATGTTGATTGTTGTTGTTGCTGATATTGCTTTTGTTGTTGTTATTGTTGTTTCTGTTGTTGTTGCTGTGGCGCTTATCAAATTAACAAAATGTCGGCTCGCTTTTCGGCCGAGTGCGCGATAAACTCCCCAACCATGGTCGATGGACGACGGGACCCCGTCGGACTCTGGTTTCGGTGACCGCAAGAGGACGACGACCGCGCCTCTCGCCCCCTCATCCTCCTCCCCTCACCCCCTTGACCATCCCTGGCACCCTCCCTATGCTTGAATTGCATCATTCTATGGTGCGTGTCCTGCGACGACGACGACGACAACGAAATCCTTCCTCACTCCATCTCCCTTCCACTCACGCTCTCTCTGTCCCTCACTCTTCCTCTCACTCTCATCTCTTTCACTCTTCCTCTCCATCACTCTTCCTCTCCCTCACTCTCTCTCGTCCTCCTTCGCCTCCTGCACATAATAATTCATAATTTAATTAGACCATCGTCGTCATTTTTGTAATTGTTTTTGTGGACCTGGTTTTTTGTTGTTCCTTCTGTAGTTTTTGGCTGTTACTTTTGTTGTTTTTGGCTATTCCTTCTGTTGTTTTTTTGGACGCATTTCAACTGTGGTTTTAATTGCGCTTCCTTCAGCCCTCACTTCATCATCACTCACTCACTCTGCCCCACCCCCCTCTCGTCCTGACGGCGACGGTTTTTTTCGTGCATCAACTCATTAAATTAAGTTTTATTTAAGTGAATTTTTCGTCCTGCTTCGAGGTCCTGCTTTTCTTTTGCTTTGCTTCACTTTGCTTTGTTTTTATTTTGCTTTCTTCTTCTCCTCCCACACTTCGTAATAATAAATTAACAAATCTGCGTTCGTCCTTTCCTGCGTTTCTTCGCACAGGACGACGAAAATGACGACGACGACGACTACGATTTCCTTTCTCGCTCCTTGATTCATTTTTCTGGGTGTGTTTCACCAAAAACAAGAACAACAATTGGCACTAGCAACAACTATAACAAAAAACAACAACTAACAAAAAAACAACAACTATAACAAAAAACAACAACTAACAAAAAAACAACACCTCAAAAATGATGTGATTTTCATTTTAGTTAATGCTGTTGTTATTCTTATTTTATTCTTAATGCTGTGATGTAATCCTCTAAGAGTGAAATTTATTACAAACTTTTGGTTTTTGTTGATTTTTTTCTCTCCTTGCTTCAAATGCAAATTCCACGCTAATCTCAAACACTCCCCTCTAACGCTCTCCTTCCCATCATCCAGGCCGGATTTAAGAAGTTCTTTAATAGAATGAAAATTTGGAGATATTTTTCGTATAAAAACTCAAAAAAATGCCCAAAAAATGCCAACAAATTGTATCAAAGAATATCTCACTAAAAAAATATATTTACAAAAAATGTAACTGGTTTTGATAAAATCATCAAAATATGTATTATAATGACTTGAAACGATTTTACAATGACTTGAAGCGATTTGAAGGACTTAAAAAATGAAAATTTCCTTATCGACCTACCGATGATTATATTATAGAATGTGAGAAGCATTCAATATTAAACAACAAACAATATTAATAGAAAATTATAGTCATCTTATATTTGTTCTATTTTCATTTTCATACCTTCTTCTTCCTCTATTTACCTCCCCCCTCCCTCACAACCCTGCTTCTCAAACCCTACCGGACATTGCTCAATTGACGAGGTGCATTGCAAATATTTCTATTAATCAATTTAATTACCACAATTTGAATATTGCGTGCCATTTGAAAACTCCGATCACCTGACCTCCATCGAACCCCATTAAAACGGGGGAAAAGTCAGGGTGAAAGTCATTGAAAGGTTAAACGATGGTTAAACCAAAATATTTTGCACTTAATTGCGAAGCTCATCAATAAAACAGTGTTCGATGCAAACGCTGGACAATTATGGCGATTATTGAGGTCTTGTCAAAGGGGAGAGGGGAGAGAGGTGGTCGATAGGGGCTCGATTAGAGAGAGGAGAGGAGAAGAGGAGTTTTTGCAATAAAAAAAATGAGAAAAACTTGGAAGAAAATAGACACACACACAGTCATTTTCTGTATACGTCGGGTGAAAAGTCGAGTGAAAAACTGCGCAAGTCCAGGGTCAATGGTGGGATTCGCCTTCTCGTTGTTGTCCTTATCCTCCTTCTACTTCTCCTCCTCCTTCTTCTCCTCCTCCTTCTTCTTCTACGCCTTCTTCTTCTTCACTCGACCTCTCCAGCCTTTAGTAGTCGGTTTCGTTCTTTCGAACTTCGTTCAACAACCCCACATGGCCCATTTGGTAGCAACAACATGGCTTGGATCGCTCTCACTCTCTCTTTCGCTCTATCTGTATCTACCAATATCTCTCTTTCTAGCTCTGTCTCTCTACTTCTGTCTCCCACTCTCTCTCTCTCGCTGTGTCTGTCTTGTACTTTCCACTTCGTTCGCCTCGCCGTCTTCCGTTTACAACTTCTTCGTCGTTCGTCTTCACCTTCGTCTCCGTCTTCACCTTCTTCATCTTTGTAGTCGACGATTTCTTTGTTCGTTGGCTCCCTCAGTTCTTCTTCTGTCCTCGAGACTGGGCGGTTGGTAATGGGTGGGCGTAGGGCGTGGTGGAGGGTGGGGCGCGTCAGCAGTTGTAATAAATTGCGCCACAGCGTTGGCTGCTCATTGACAACGACGCTTTTTTTCCTATGAATAATTGAACAAGTTGCGGTTTTTGCTTCTTTCCCGCTTTGTTTTTCGTTCTCTTCTGCACCCTAACCTCCACTTCTTCACCCTCTACTTCTTTTCTCCACTTTTTTCGCCTCTTCTCCACCCTCTTCCCCTCTTCTCCACCCTCCCCTTTCAACCCCCTCCTTTTCCAATAAGGTCTCTTCATCGTTTAAGGGATAGCTTTTCTTCCCTCCTTCCTCCCTCTTTCCTTTTTTCTCATTCTCTTCCTCCTCATTCCCTCTCCACCTCCATCACCATCGCCGCCATTTTTATAAATAAGAAATTCACCCCAGAGACTTTGGATTTATGCGCAACTTCTTCGATCCGCCTCTGTCTCTTTTTCTCTTCAACATTTACTTTCTATCATCCTCACTATCACTCTCTCATTCTCTCTCTCTCTCACACACACACTCTCACTCCACCTTCATGCCCGCCCATCTGTTTCTATCGGGATCCCCGAACTTTTATTTATTCTTCATTTGGCTCTGTTTGATTTTATGGCTGCGGGAATTTATTGAATTCATTTGATTAGGGGATGGAGGGTGGTTAGGCGAGGAGAAAGGAGAGAGGAGGAAGGAGGGTGGAGCGAGAAGGATGGAGAAAGTAGGGAACACCCAACCCCACCCAAGATCACAGAATCCTACTCGGTTTCATTCTAAGGAGACGTTGAGGGCGATTTCTTCCTTTCGGGAGAGAATTCTCGGAATGATTTTCCTACGAAACGGCTGTAAATGAGAATAGAGAAAGAGGAGGTGTTTTGAAAGCTCTCCTCGCTCCCTTCTCCTCCATTCTCATCTTCTTCTCTCCGCCTCCCCATTCACCTTTTCCACTTTGGTGATTAACATAAACATTCACATTCCATTGTGGATGGAATTTTTCTCAAAGCCAACAACAACAGAAACACTGACTATAAGAACAATAACAACTACATTAGTAACAACTACATCAGCAACAACAATAACCTCACGATGATAATGATGATCATGATGAGGTGAAGGGTGGAGAAAATTCCCATCATAAAAATCATGTCAACGAGATTTCATGGGAATCTTTTTCACTCGCTCGGTATTATATTTAACTACATACATATATACTACAACAACAACAATAACAACAACTGTCATAATTACAATAAACAACAACAACAAAGCCCATATCAACAACAACAAAAACAACAAGAGAAAAAAATCACTACTTTGATGAGCTTTCTTGCAATTTTCTTCTTCCGCCTGAGTTTCGCCCTTCCTTCCTTGAAATACTTTGTCTCTTTCCCACTTTCCAACAGATGCTTTGTCTCTTTTTAATATTTTTTCAGAAATCTTGTCAACTTCTTCCTCTTGTTCTTGCGTAATCATTGGAGTCGCCGGTCGCTCCATCTGGCGGCATGAAACCGGAGTCGTTTAATCCACGAATGGAGTCTGGGAAAACCCGTTGTTGTTGTTGTTGCTTGCTGGGTTTGTGGACGGGAAGGGGGCGGGGCATGGAGGAGGCGATGAGGAACGGGGTTCACTTTAAGCAGCTTTGGCTGGAGGCTGCAGAAACTCGAATCCATGGAATGGAAGATTCGTGGATGGAATTCGAGGAGGCCGAGGTCTTTGAGGAAAAAAGACAATGATTGTGAAAATGACGAGAAGGAAAAAAATGGAACGATGAATAAATTCGATGAAGAATGAAATAAATGATGAATGAATTTAATGAAGAATAAACTTAATGATGGACTGATGGAAGAATAAACTTTATGATGAATGAACTTAAGAATGGATGAACCTAATGAAGAATTAACTAATTGAAGAATGAATAAAAGAAGAATGACCTAAAAAAGAAATATCAGAATTCATCAGAAAACGATTCAATGAATAATGAATGAAATGAGAAATTTAAACGAAATTAGTAATTAATTTTAAAAACTGAATTAACGAAAAAGAAAATTGTTTTTGATCGACTTAAGCAATTTGACGAAGGTCCTTTAAAGCGATTTCTTAAAATTTTGATTACCGATTTCCAGAAACAACACTCTCCCTCTCTCTGTCTCTTTCCGTTTCCGCTTTAAAGGAATCGGAAAAGGTGGCGAAAGAAGTCGATTTGCCAATCGAAAGACAAAAACACTGGAAACCCTGACACATTCTCACACACACACCATCATCTCCACACTCACACATACACACACCATCATAAACACACTCACACACACACACCAACATCAATACACACACACATCGACGCACACATGCACTCTCATGGCCATAAACAAATTTCAACGAATTCTGTAAACGTTTTGTAAAGTTCGCAAGGTCATTCGGTCAGAGGGGTCTTCTCACGGGATGGGGGGGAGAGGTTACAGTGGGGTCGAAGGAGAACGAAGGTGCCTTTAAAGACCTTTTAATCAGCGGAACATAACGGTAGAACAGAGAACACAGTAGGCTGGCAACGCTGCGTGTTGAGCGAAAAGTGAAATGAATCGCCTGAGGTTGTCGATCAAGGTAGGATGAGAGGGGGGACATGTGAGGGGGGTTGAGAGGGGGACATGCGAGGGGGTGGCATGTCGTCTCGTACGGGAGGGGCCAAAGAGAGGGGTCAATGGGGGGCGTGGCGGGGTTTGGTTCGGGAGATACGTGCATAACCTATAAATATTTTCATGCGAAAAGTGAGAATGTGTCGAATGTTTTTGTTGTTGTTATTCTGGTTCATGGACTCTTCTTCGTGATGTGTGCGTTCAACGCTCTGTCTGTCTGTCTGTCAACACACACACACACAGCCACTCATACACACACATACTATGAGGAATCACTGGATGCATGCGGTGGTTTCCTTCCAGCCGACGCGTCGGTCGGTCGCTCGGTCACGCCATTGCGTTGCGTGACTGGAGACGTAGTCGTCGTCGCTGCTGTTGCACTATAACAACAACAACAACACCAAATCAAACCAACCTAAAACAGCTAAATAACAATAACAACAACTATAACAACGACAATGAGTTTTCAACGGCTGTGTGTATTTGTGTATGTGTGTTTGTGTATTTAAAAATCGCGTCTAAAAATAAAAATCAAAGTGAGAGCCTTCAATTTTCAGGGTGCAGCGCCATAATTTTCTTTCAACTTCAACTTGTTGTTGTTATTGTCTATTGTTCTTCTTCTCTCAGTCTGCTCCATTTTTCTCATTGTTGTTTTTAGTATTTTAGTCTGCTTACTTTTGGCGCGAAACTCGAATGAAGCTTCCGTGTCGCATTTTGACAGTTTCTGTTGTTTTTTTTGTGACAGCTGACTGAGTGACAGTTCTTCGTTTCGCCATCTTAATAGTTGTTGTTGTTGTTGGTTTTCTTTTTTTTCGGTTTTCATTTTTTTCTTCTGCTTGACAATGGCGCCTCGCGAAGCTGCGCAGTCGGCGTCTGCGCTTCGTCCAACATCTCCGCCATTTTGTTTTGCTCTCGACTGTGATTTTCCATCGCAATCATCCCTTCGTCTAGCCTCTGTCTCTATCTCTGTCTCACTTACTCTCCTATCTCTCTCTCTTCTCTCTCTGCCCGATTTTCACTCATCTCTCACAGGGTGGGCCGTGTGATCCGCCCACCCTCGTCTTCGGGCGGCTTCCCGAGCGCATTGTCCGAATGAAGACGACGACGTCCCGCATCTGTGTCCATATCAATGTGTGAGTCTGTGTGTGAGTCTGAGTGTGAGTGTGTCTGTGTCTTTGAGATGAGGGCGCGAATCCGCTGCCGTCTGTCCGTCTGCTCGAATTCTCCACGACTCCACCTCGGGAATTCGTGAAGATTTCTTTCTTTGTCTTCCTCTCAAGCAAACGACAAAGACGAAGAAGAAGAAGAAGAAGCAGCAACAACGACGACGCCAACAGCAGTAACAACAACAACAGCAGAAGCAACAACAAAAACTGTAGAGCAGCAGCAGAAATGGGTGGAGCTGAAGAATTTTCACAATGAAGCAAAAATTAAAGTAAGCACTAGCTGGAGAGATACATAGAGAAAGAGAGAGAGATAGATAGATAGAGAAGAATGAGAGAAAGAAAAAAAACGCAAGGATTCGCCGCAGAGCCACGCCCATTCTTTTGGCCATAATTGAATTGCAGGCGGAGGGTGGCGAGGGGTGGCCGATGGGGCTGAGGGGAGCGGAGCGGGCTGGCGAGATTCCAAGGAAAAGAAGAAGTCTTGGGATCTTAAAGAGAATTCGTTCTCGTCTTCAGCTGGGGAAAATTCATATAAAAATGTTTATTTTCATAGAACTTTGGATGAAATAAGATTAAAATTTATTAAGATTTACAAAATATCATTTCTTTCGATATTGAAAATACCATTTATATCGATATTTAAAATACCATTTATTTCGATATACAAAATTCGTTTCTTTCGATATTAAAAATTACCATTTATATCGATATTTAAAATGTCGTTTATTTCAATATTCAAAATACCATTTATTTGGTCTGTTTTCATCGTGAACAACAATCAAACAAAAATTAAATACAAAACGACATGACATGAGGCGGCAGGAAAACATTCATTCATATTCATTCATTGTGTGCTTGAATATCTGACCGATCTTCGATTTCGTGATTAACTTCCTGCGAATCGAATCGAATTATTCACTCCACGATTATTTAATCGATTCTCTCGGCTGGGTCTCGATTCCCAACGCCGACCTGGTGCCCGGGACCGGCTGTGGTTGACTCGACCTCCTCCTGCTGTTGCTGCTGCTGCTCCTGACCATGACTCATAAATGATTCAAAACTAATTTAATTCCATTTCCAGAATAAACCCCCCGTCACTCTCCCCCCATCGTCCTCGCCTCGATCCGGCCCGACCCGCCTCGCTTCCGTTTTCGGTTTTCCTTCCACATTTCCACTCCACCCAGGGCGCACGTGGCAGAAGTTCACGGATTAACAAATTTCGAAACTATATTAAAGCCGCGTTATCCTTGCGTGTACCTAACAAACACACACACACACACACACATGTAGGTGTCTATGTATGTGTGTCTGTCTGTCTATGTGCAGGTGTGAGTGAGTGTCTGTGTGACCGACAGACCGAGCAAACGTCTGCGTCGGTCCCAACTCCACCCATTTCTACCCCCCGACACATTCGCTGGCGTCGTAAATTTTTCATTGTCCTGTTTCCCTCCTGCCTCGCGCTCTCCTTCGTCTACCTTTCCATGCTGCCCTTTCACCTCGTCTTTCTTCCACCTCTTCACTTCTTCTACCTCTTCCCCTCTCCTTCCTTCCTTTGCCCTCACTCCTGGCCCTTTCCTCCAGCGCCACCGTCTGAAACGTAAATAGTTTCCCTTGTTTCAGAGCGTAAATCAACGAACATATGTTTTCTCCAGAGGACTGTTCTATCTCTCTCTCTCTCTCTCACTCCTACTCACTACCTCCCTCTCTCTCTCATCGGTCTGGTTGTTGTCGTTGTTATTATTATGGTATAAACTGATGTGTGGTTGTTTTGGCCGACATACGCCGAGGGAGACGCTGGCCTAATAGACCTTTGAGGCCGTTGACACGACCCCAGTTGTTGTTGTGTCGACGACGACCAACAGACCGACCGACCGACGAAACGCATCCGTCAGGAGTCTTGGCCCCATTCCACGCATCCCTCAATTCAAGCCTCGAACGGGAGCCGCCTTCAGGAGCATCGTCGGAGAAAGATTTCGAAGTAGATCGAAATCTTCATCACAGGATATGGAAACTCGGTCATGAGTCATTCGAATAGGAGTAGAAGAAAATGGTAAAGCCTCTCTGCGGGTGGCAACGCTGTGGCGAATAAGTTTAATGAACAATTAAATTCACCCTTTTATTCATTTGGTTCTCTGTCTTTGTTTTAGTTTTATTGATGTTTTCATAACGACCTAAGCTGCTGCCTTCGCATTAATGACTTTATTTCGCTGTCCCTCCAGCTGTGTCTTTGTCACACTCACTCGCTATCTTTGTCACACTCACTCGCTGTCTTTGTCACTCTCCCTCACACTCTCTCGTGGTCTCTCTCACATTCCATCCATCTCACTCTTTGTTCTGTCACCGTCGATCACAAAGAAAATTGCGTTTCTCTTACACTTTAATTAGTTAATTTGTGACAAAATTGAGTGCGGACTTTTATGACTCCGACTTGGACTCCTGTCCCTGCCAACCCCCTTCATTCCACCCCCGCCTCCCTCGACCTTCGTTCGACCTCCCCCGCAGGTCGGCTCTCGGCTCGTTTTAATAATTCGCGTGAACTCAACTCTTTGAGCACGAGAGTCGCCGACAATTTAATCAAAAATTTCCATCAATTCGTTGACATCGATTGTTGTTCTTATTGTTGGACTTCATCTTGTTATTATTGTTGGACTTCTTCTTGTTATTATTGTTGGACTTCTTCTTGTTATTATTGTTGGACTTCTTCTTGTTATTATTGTTGTTCTTCTGGTTTTTATTGTTGTTCTTCTTGTGCTTGTAATTGTTGTTGATGTTGCAGTAAATAATAAATTGCTTTATCACGTGACAATTCAAGCTCTCCCTCTCCTCTAAAACTTGTAATCCTCTTAGCCTTCAACCCTCATGTTCTTCGTCCTGTTTCTCATACTCGTTTCACTCCCCCGACCGCCGTCAGGATTTTCCAAATTGTTTTCGGCTTTTGGCAAATATTTGGACAATTAGTGGTCGATCGCCATCATCATAATCGCCAACTAACAGACGGACAGACAGACAGTGGGACAGTCAGATGGAAGGACAGACGGACGCTCCTTCATCAAACACGCATTTAATGGCATCCGGCGCGGCGCTCGTCTTCCGCCGTCCGCCTTCCGCATCCGCCGCGAGGCCTAACAAAAGCGCAAATCTACGGCACGCGTTGGTCCCTCAAACCCCTCATCTTCTTTCAAAACAAACACCGTGCCCTCCCTCGCCCTTCGCGCTCCGCTGACCGTCGCTCTCTCGGGACGTCTTGGCCTTTGAGGACCTCTCGGGTCCTTCGATATTTCGTTGACGTTTTTGTTTTGTTACCTTTGTTCCGATGTTTTCAATTTAATGTCGACGACACGCGCGCTCCCCTCACCCTCACCCGATGGAAATTCTCTCCTTCCTTTTCGTTCCCCCCACCCCTGGTGGTCATCCTTCCTGCGGGCCGAAGTCGAAGACGACCAACGGCCAGCTCTGGGAAAGAGTTAATGGACCAGAACGTCGTCGTCGTTGTCCCGGAGAGAGGAGTTCATTGAGTGGATCATGGGACGTTGGTCATTGCAGTAGTTGCCGTTGTTGTTGATATCGTTGTTGTTGTCATTAGTGTTTTTGTTGTTGTTTATGGCATTAAGAGGTCAATTTAGAGCACAATTTAATGAAGTGCGCATCCGCCGACAGAGACAAAGGCGGCTAAAAGGATGGTATAAGGGACCAATGGAAGGATCAGGGATGGATCAATTTCAGGGACAGGTAAAGGACCTGCTTGAGCACGTGACCTGGGACATCGGAAGACAAAAACAAAACCATTTCATCGGATCTCGAACTCGATTGAAAGATGACAATTACTGGAGATGGCTAATGGTTCCCTTGTGGCTGTGAACCGAAACGAAGGATATGAATTCAAAATCCATGGAGCGACGTTATCAAGGACTAAGAATATAATATGAAGGTCTTTGACCTCCTCGAACGTTGTTGACGATGCTCACCTCGCTTACCTTGAAAGTAACTTTTGGTCCTTAAATAACTAACAGACAGCCTTAAGATGCTCAGTCGATCCAATTTGCTCAGGATGTTCTGCTCGAACGGCAGCAGGGAGGCCAAAAGATCCAGTTCGGCGTTGAGACGCTCCCGATGTCGCTTCGACGGGTTGCTCTTTGTGACGCCATCCTTTGGCGGGGGCTTCAGGCTGCAAGGAGAGAGATCGACAATTAGAAAATAATTAACAATAATAATCAATGATTAATAATTATTGAATAAAGGCTCATACATGGATAATTATTGACCAAAGGATCAAAGGACACATGGAGGCGGAAAGAGACGGCAAGCTGATTGTCGTCGCTCTCTGATGTCCATCGATTCTTCTGGCCATTGAACTGTCTGTCTGTCTTTCTGTCTATGTTTCTATCGTAGTTTTCAAGGGTTAGTCTTGTTTTTATAATTTTTTATACATCGATATTTTTGCCCTTTGTGCCTTGTCTGTTGCTTCTGGACTTTGTCCAAATGGTTCAGTCTGTCAGTCTGTTCTTTTTCCATCATTATGTTCGTCTCTCTATGCATCGATATGTCTATTGGTTGCTCTGTCGATTCGTTGCTCTTTCTATTCTTTGCGCTAACCATTGGTTTGTCTCTTCATTGGTTTTTCTATCCATTGGTTTTCCTATCCATTGGTTTGTCTATTCATTAGTTTTCCTGTCCATTGGTTTCCCTGACCATTGGTTTGTCTGTTCTTTGGTCTGTCTGTCCTTTGGTCTGTCTATTCTCTATTCTGTCTGTCCGTAAAAGGTTTTTAATATTATTTAATTCTGACTCTCTCTCTCTATATTTTCGCTTCGAGATTCGTTCGCTGTTTTCGTTCTGGACGAGAGGAGGGTTTCGTCCTGCGGAGAGACGAGGGGTGAAAATCGATTAGCCATGCCCACTTGATCTCATAATTACAACATCAGCCCAGGTCGTCGCAGCGGGCCACATAAGCAACAACAACATGGTAAACAAAAGTAACAACAACATGGTAAACACAAGTAACAACAACATGGTAAACAATACAAACAACAACAACATGGTAAACAGACAAAAACAATAACATCATCAACAGACACAACAGAAGTGGGTGCAAAACCCAAGAGAATGTAATCGATATCCTTCCTGGGCTCAGGTTAAACGTTCGCCACCGAATGGTGAAGCAACAAAAAAAAAACAATAACAACAAGAAAAAACAACAACACAGTGAATACCATGAAAATGAGAGGAAAATGAAAACAGCAGAAAGCAGTGAGAGAATGAATGAGAGAGAGAGAGAGAGAGTGATAGCATGAGAGAGAGAGTGATAGCAAGAGAGAGAGAAAGATAGAGGGATAACAAGAGAGAGAAAGATAGCAAGAGAGATAGGATGAGGATGAGAATGTAAAAAAAAAACAATACGAAAATCATTCAAAGCAGGGGTTCGCAAACATTTTCTTATTGTTCTTGTTCGGTGATGTTCTTGTTATTGTTGTTATTCAGTGATATTCTTATTGTTTTTGTTGTAGTTGTTGTTGTTGTTTCGTTGTTGTTGTGACTACCCTCATCCTCGTCGACGGCGAGGGTGTGAAATCCCTCTTGTGCCTCCCCCGTGTCCAGGACGAAGCATTCGTCTCTAAGTGGATTACAAGAAAATTGAATCGACGAGGTTCGACTCCGAGGCAAAGAGGGAGAATGAAAGAGAAAGGGAGAGAGAGAGAGTGTGGAATAGTGAGAGAGAAAAGGAGAGAGATAGAGAGTGAAAGGAAGAGATAGAGAGAGAGAAAAGGATATAGTGAAAAGGAAACGACGAGGGCAGGATCAACCAAATGCCAATCCCCTTAAAAGGATTTTTTCACTCGTCCGCCGATGACCACCGCCGTCGTTATTATTGCTGTTGTTGTTGTAGTTCTTTCACAGTTGTTTTTGTAGTTTTGGTGTTTTGGCGAAGAACAAAAAACAAAAAAATCCACACACAAAAAGAACAAAAATGTTGGAGAGGCGAAGGAATAGACACAGAAATATGTTTCGCTTATCGCTGCGAGGTTCGCGTTAATGGCATCGACCGGTGGGCGAAATTCTCTTCTCATCCTCCTCACTCCTTGTTCTCTGTCTCCTCTGCCACTTTGCCTCGTTCATTTGCCTCGCCTTCTTCCTTTTTTACAAAAAAATCCTAATATCCTTGGCATGTGGGTGTGGCCGCACTTTTCTTTCTCGCCCTTTGGAAACTCAGCCGAGGATGCGGATTTTCTCCAAGGGTCTTCAAAGGCCTGAGGCGAATACAAATGACCTCTAAGGATCTAAGTCAAACTCTAAGCCTTCAATAGACAGAATTTCCCTCCGATCTTCTCAATCGAGTGGACAAAAATTCAAACTCAAGTACCAAATTTCGAAATTTCCTCCGAAACCTTGACCCCTTGGATCGAGCCAAAGAGTGCGAACGACGAATCGTTTTGCAATTCACGCATTTTTAACGGTAATTCGCCAAATCGAAGGCCCCGTTAATGAGGACCTTCTTCTGGCCGAAATGGCTCAATATCAAAGTGGACGAAATCTAACGCAAAAAATTAGCCAGGAATTTGGCGAAATAAATAAATTCAACGTTTAATTTGATTGTTGCTGGATCGAAATTATACACTGCGAGAAATTCCCGAAACAATTTATAAGAAAGCGAGAGGGGGGCGAGTGAGAGAGAATGAAAGAGAGAGCGAGAAAGGGAGATGGAAAAATATACGATTGCAAAAGCGGTAATAAAAGGTTTCGTTAATTGAATAAAAACGCGAAATAGACTGTGAAGCGAAATGGAAAAATAATATTTGTTCCTTTTCGTGTTCTTGTTGTTTTTGGTTCTGATAATGTTCTTGTTGTTGTTTTTTTGTGCTCTTGTTGTTGCTGTTATATCTGTTTGTTACCCTAATTTATTTAATTAAACGAAACTATAATCCACGGCGAGAGATCTTTAAAAATTCCCATTACGCCGAAAACCGCAAGAGACCTCAGCGACTGAGAGAGAGACAAAAGGAGGGGGAGATTGATAGAAGGAGAGGGACATAATGAGTGAGAGGGACACAAGAAGAGGAGGGAACAGAGTTAGAAAGGGAGGGAGGGAGAGAAAGAATGTTAAAAGGAAGGACGTGATGGAACGGATCCGCAAGCGAGGGAGGAGGCGAAGACGAAGGCGACTGCATCGAAATTATAACCATGGCGCGAATCGTTAGAAACTCACGGTGGCGCGAGAGGGAGATAGTGAGTGAGTGAGTGAGAGAGGGAGAGAGATAGAGACTCATACTGAGGATGCCGTTTGTGAGGACGACGGAGGAAGAGAAGGTTGGGGGGAAACGCGGCTGCAGCAGCTCCATAAAAGCCGTTAGTTAAACGAGCTATTCATTTGAGAGCGAGAGGAGGAGAGAAAGAGGGGGATTGAAAGGAAGAGAGAGAAAGATGCAGGAGACACATTTGCGATCTCTCTTTCTCCATCTCCATCTCTGGTATACAAAAAATATAATTCGTTTTTAGTGGTGGTGGATTTTTTTCTTCTTCACGAATCTTCTTCTTGTAGGATTTTCTCATGATATGAAATTTCACGGCGTTTTTCCAGGAAGACAAAGACAGAGAAGAAGAAGCAGAAGTAGAAGAAGGCATTGCAATAAAATCTGCAAAATGGCGAGCCATTGTTGTTGGGGTTGTTGTAGTTATTGTTGTTGTTATTATTGTTGTTCTTATTGTTGTAGTTATTGTTTTTCTTATTTTTTGTTGAATCATTTTATTTCTTGAAAAGATTTATGATGTTCCCCAAAAAGGTCAAGAAAATCACAGAAAATAAGAAAAAAACAAAAATAAATGAAAGAGAGAAAAATTATAGGGAGTGAGTGAGAGAGAGGGAAAGGGAGAGAGAGAGAGTTGGAATTGGAAGTGGAAATTTCTGTGATTGCGCTGTTCTTCTTCTTATTTCGGTTGTTTCGAACATTCCCAACGAATCCTCGCCACAGTCGTCAGTTTTTATATCCTTTGTGCTTCTTCTTCTTCCATGTCTCCTCCCCCTCCTTCACCTCCTCCTCAATGTCCTGAGCTTGGAAAAGGGGAGTGGGGTTGCCTGTGTTGTTGTTGTTGTTATTGCTGTTGTTGTTGTCGACGTCGCTGCTTTTCTCGTTTAGTTCCCCAAAAGTATTTTCCTTCCTCTTCTTGTTATTTTTCTTTTCTGCTTTTTTTTCCAACTTTGTTCTGCTCCCACCCTTTGTCTTCTTCTATTTGTCTGCTTTGCCTTATTCTTCTTCGCATCGAGGTCTCCCATAGATAATAAGAAAATTATACATTTTATTCAACCCCCGAAAAGAGTCCGCAGTGGCCCCGATTCCGAAGCCTCAATTTCGTTCTCAATTATTTAGGCGCTTCTTCTTTTGCTTCGTCTACTTCTTCTTTTCCTCCTTCTCCCTTTTCCCCTTCTCCACATCCTCGTCCTCCTCATTCTCCACCTTCTCCTCCTTCTCATTTTCGGCTCTGCGCCAGTCGATGCCAACAACAGAAAAAATGAAAAGGACGAAAGAAGAACAAGCCCAAAATTAACTAAAACAACAGCGATAGCAAATACAATAATAACAAAAACAATAACAACAACAACAACGATAGACCATATCTCACAACCACAACAGCGAGCGAGGAGACGAAGTAGAAGAAGAGCGAGGAATGGCAACTAAATAATAAAACGCCAAAACACCAGGGACACAAAAACACCAAACCACACCATAAGAAGAGCAGTAGAAAAGTAAAAAAAAAAGGTAGTAGAAAACACCAACAACAACCAGAGTTGGAAACAACGCAAATTATTTCGCCTAAAAGGACACAGGAAAAGAAGAAGAGGAGGAGGAGGAGAAGAAGAAGAGGCGAAGCCGCAGGATCAAAAGAGAAGGTGGAGGAAGAGGAGGGGGAACAAAAACCGTTCCAAAGAATTCGAATCATTCGGGAACCTCGAGAGACGTCGCCCGATGTCGTCGCTCGGAAGTTGTTACTACTTTTCTTATCGATTGCCAACGAAATTGTTTCACTTTTTCTATTGCAGACACTTTTTCTTTCCCCCCATACATTTTCCTAGAATTTCTATTGTTCTTGTTGCTGTTATCCTGTCGAAAACATGAGAGGAGTAAAATAAAAACCCTTCTGAGGTCCGGACTTTTAATTGCTTTGATGGACGAAGAAGACTTGTCAGCGAGAAGAAAGGAGGAGGAGGAGTAGGATGTGGAGGAGAAGAGACTGCAACACTGGCCAGTGGCCACTCAGCGATGAAAAGAAGGATCAATCAAGAAGGATTCAATGGAGGGTGGATGAAGTATGAAAGTAGGACGAAAGGATCATCAAGGAAAGAAGTTGTAGAAAATCCACAAATAAAGAAAAAGGTTTAATTCTAATAGACAAAAAGGGTGAACTCTAATACACAATTACATAGTAAAGCATCGTGAATAAGAGTAAGATTAGATTAGTTCATTAGACGAAAATTTATTTGGTGACAAAATAATCCCCATCTGACAAGAATTAAATAATAGTAAATTGAAGTGAAGTTAATAAGGGAGAATAAGAAAGCGAAGGTCCTTCAATTTCAAGGATGAAAATAATAGTAGTAGACAATAATAAACCCCAGTCTAAGGAAGACTTTTCCTATAATGAAATTTCAGAACCAAGGATAACAAATTTTGATCCTTCCACCGTTTGACTCTTTCTTTGTACTTGTATTAAATTCCTTCTGCGGAACGAAGAATAGAGTTTAATAATGAGTTTTTTTTTGTTAGTTCTTTTTTGTCTTTTTTTGTGACTGTCATAAATGCAATTTTATTGTGGTTTTTGTTTCTGCCAACAGTCGTTGTTGTCTTTATTGTTGTTGTTGGTATTGTTGTTGTTGTTGTTATTATTATTGTTATTGTTGATGTAGTATTTTTTTTGTTCTGTCGGCCTTTGTTGCGGGACACAGAAATTCCCGCTGCTAACATTAAACAAGTTTTTCATTTTTTTTGACACTTGCTGTCGTTGTTTTTGTCTCCATTTGTTATTGTTGTTATTATTTTCGTCCTCCGCATTGTTCTTATTATTGTTGTTGTTGTTTGCATTCTTGTTCATTCTACTTTTTCAGTTTTCTTTTTTTTTGCCCCCTTTTGCCATTTGATGAATGTGTTGGCAACAGTGTTTTTTGCAAGTCGTTCTTTGTTTTTCTTTTTCTTCTTCTACATCTTCTTATTGTTGTTGTTTCTGTTTATAATTTGTGTGGCTTTTTTTGTGCTTTGTTTGACCGACCACAACAACAACAACAACAACAACAATAAACAACACTGCATATGAATATTGAAAAATTTCGCAAAAATGTCCTCGTGTCCCACGATGCAGAACGAGGTGGAGGACGAAGAGGGTCAAACGAAGAGTGAGCGAGAGAGAGAGAGAGGGAGGGAGGAAGGCCGAGGGGGGAAGAAAACACAATCAGTTATGAATAATCGTTTTTATTGAAACAACAATAACAACGACAACATTGCCAATAACAACAACGATATGACAACGCATTGGAAAAGTTTTGAGCGTCATCAGAGGGAGGGAACGAGAGAGAGAGAGAGATGGAGTGAGCGAGAGGGGTGTGGAGTGAGCGAGAGGAAACGATGGTTGGTGATCGCAACGCGCCAAACAAAACAACGTCAATTATTTTAATCACAATAATTGCAGCGACTTTTTTTTTCGTCTCTCTAAAATTATATCTATCTGATGTTTGTTGTCGTAGTAGTTGTTGTTATTGGCGTTGTTGTAGTTGTTCTTGGCGTTTTTGTAGTTGTTCTTGTTGTTGTTGTAGTAGTTGTGGTTGTTATTGGTGTTGTTGTTGTTGCTTCTTTAAATTTCTCCGCCGTTCAAGCGCAGCTCACGACGAAAATAACAGTTATTTTATAGCTATTCTATTTTTATATAACTTTAATCAGCGGTAGCAACAACAACAACAACCAATGGAATGAGACAGGGGTAGACATTGAGAGTGAAAGAGAGAGAGAGAGAGACAGGGAGTGAAAAAAAGAGACAAAGAGTGAATACAAGCCAGATGAATTGAAAAATTATTTTTAACGATTGTCGTAAAAAAAAAATATTAACTAGAATTTCGATAGATTGTAATCGATAAATAAGTGGCGAAATTATGCGAAAATTGATGATGAATTCAAATGCGTTTTTAATGAAACATCTTCTGAGATAAGATTCAAAATTATTTCATAAGAAATAATAAAAAATAAATAAATAATTTGGGGTATCACAATTTATAAATTCTTATTGTTTTGTTTCTTAAAACAAAAATATTTTTTATTTCATAATTTTTATTGGTATTATTTTTTATCTCAAAAGAAAAATAATTAAATATTTAAATATTTATATTGAATCATTTAAATCTGTATTATTTTTTTATCTTAAAACAAAAATATTTTATTTAATCATTTTTATCGGCATTCATGAGTTGAATAAAAAATTTATAAATTTCAAAGGATTCATTTCGAGATCATTTCCTTCCAAATGGATCGAAGGTGGCCCGATCATCGCCTCCAAAGGCACCATCAGAGGCATCCCAAGTCTATGGGGTGCCATAAAACCACTTTAAAATGGATCGAAGGTAGATGAGAAGAGAAGGATGAAGGAGAAATTGCTCCAACGCCATTGTCAAGTCCATCATCGCCGTCGTCAACAACTTCGTGATCGTCATCGCCACTGACGAAGCCCCATCATCGTTACTTGTGTCTCTCCCTCTCTTTCTCTCAGTCTCAGTCTCATCTCTCTCTCTCTCTTCATTGTTTTTGTTTTTTCATTTTCAAAATCCCGCCATAAACGATATTTGCGTTCATTTCGCGTTTTATGGACGTTCATCTTCTCATAAAGTTTACGATGCAGTCGGCGATATCAGAACATGGACACATCGTCTCTAACTTCATCATTAATATCATCGTCATCGTCATCATCGTGCTTTTGTTGTTGTTGTTCCCCCCTATCACAGTTCGTCCTTTCTTTGTTTGCTGTTGTTGTTGTTGTTGATATTTCTTGAAATATGCACGCGATTTACGATTTGCGATTTCAGCATTAGATTCGCGCATTTATTAGTCCACAGTTTTATTGGATTTAATAACGGTTCAGAGACGCCGAGATATATTACCTTAGAATTCTATAGATATACATTCCATATATCGAAAACATCGGCATCGGAATTGAAGGGTCATGAGAGAGAGAGAGAGAGAGAGAGAGAGGAAAGTGGAATAGTTCAAGGTAAACAGATGGAAAGACGAAAGAGAAGACCTGGGGATCGTGGTTTAAAATCCAATAAAAGGAAATTTAAATTATATTTTCAACATCTTCTTCGCCATCCATTAGATCAAATCATTCATTAGATCAAATCATCCATTAGATCAAATCATCATCATTAGATGAAATCCTTAAGATCAAATCAGGGAAGCTTGAGTCAAGAGAGAAGCCTTGATCAAGAGAGAAGCCTAGATCAGGAGAGAAGCCTGGGTCAAAAAATAATCCTCGATGGATCCTTGAGTTAACCCTTGAAACTCTTTCCCCCTTTTCAAGACACCGATTGACTGACGTCAGCGCGGATCCCCTCGGCCAGAGTGTAACAAGTGCCAGGAGCCGTCGCCTCCTATCAATCGCATTTGCCAACAACTTGACGTTGGCTTTGGCGTTGCCACACGTCGTTCTCTGTTTGCGCCACTGACACAATGTAAACAAAACCGTTACGTTGTCGTGGCCCGTGATGTCGAAGATGGCCGATAGCGGACACATATTTGTACGAGGAACAAATATGCAGGACTCTAACGTCCTTTTCTTCTTCCTTCTTTGAACTCCAACGTACTCCTTCATACTCCTTCATCCTTCAAACTCCTTCGTCCTCCTTCATTCTTCGTCACACCGGTGTTGGTCTTAGTATTGGTGAGTGTATCACACACAGACACACAATCAAAGCTGGCCGCCCGAAGCGTTTGAAATGTTTATCAACAAATGACACGCAATCCTTTGGAGCACGTGAGTCGCTCCCGACCGCGACGATGATGGCGAAGGCGACGATGGTGATGACGATGACGTCGCTGAAAGAGGCGGCGTGTCCGTAATTGTTTACACGCCAGGGGCCAAGAGGCAACAACCGGGACGAATCCGAGACCAAGACCACGACCGGGTCCCAGTCCGAGTTCGGTTGAGTTCGGATCGCTCCTCTGCGATCACCCGGCGACCTGGACAAACATGGGTCTTTGGTGTTCGGACTCTTGGTGTGTTTGTTGTCACTCAGGATCAATTCGATTGATTGATTCGAGAGATTGAGGTAAGGATGATGAAATTGAGGTGAGGTCCTTTCGGAGGGAAGTCCTTCGTTTCACAGGGATTTTCTCATAAATCGCGGATTATCTCATGAAAGTCTCTGATTCTGTCACTAGTTTCTTTACTCTACTTTTCTTACTTTCCCTTTTGCTTTCCTCTCTATCTCTGCCTCTCTTTTCCTTTCTCACACACCCTCTTTCTCTCTCTCCCTTTCTCTTTCTCCGTCCGTCTCTTTCGCTTCCTCATCCGACCTCTGTCTCTCGTGCTCCACTGCGTACTTTTGCTCCACTTGCGTTTCGTCTACTACCTTCTCGACTACCTTGTCTACTACTTTTTTCACACACGCACGCAACCATTCACGCACACAGTCACACACACGCACACATACAAAAACACACTCACACAAGTGCAGACACTCCCCAACTGCCTTTTTCTGCTGCGGTTTTTCGTACGCGTCATTTTGCATGTCTTTCAAGTGCATGTTTTATGCGATTTCGCATGTTGTTGTTGGTGTTGTTATTAGTGTTGCTATTGTTGTTATTGTTATTTTTTTGTTGCTGTCGATTCGTACTGTTGTTGTTGTTGTTGCTGTTGTCGTGTTTCGTGTTGTTTCAAAGCGTCATCGCTGGAGGCGCTTCTGTCGCATTTGTTGCTATTTTGTTGTTATTCCTCCTCCTTCTTGTTTTTTTTTGTTTTTGGTTCACTAGGTCAGGTGTAAATCGCAATCGCATGAGATATTCACGCAACACCAACACACTCACACACACACACACGTGATTTTTTCTATAGACAAAACAAAAAAAAAACGAATGCCGATTGTTTTTTTTTTATTGTGATTGTTCCTATTGTTGTTGTTGTGATTGGTGTGTTTGTTGTTGTGATTGTTTTTATTGTTGTGTTTGTTGTTATTGTTGTTGTGATTGGTGTGATTATTGTTTTTTGTTATGATTGTTGTTGTTGTTATAGTTTGTATTTAGATTTACGTGTTAAATTGAAGTTAATGTCCTCTAAGCGCGTCTAATATCGAGCACGTCATGGTTGTTATTGTTATTGTTTGTTGTTGTTGTTGTTGTTGCAATACACATGCAAACGCTCACACGCATTCACACTTATCATACAACAATTACAACAATGATATTAATAACAGCAAACCGCAACAACAACAAAAGGAACTTCGTAACATCAATAATAGCAACAATAAAAAGAACAATAACAACAATAACAACACCCGAATGACCGAGTGAAAGAGAGAAAGAGAGAGAGAGACAGTGGTATGAGTGGTGTATTCACCATATGTGCGTGAATGAGATAAAATAAGTGAGCGAGATGGAGAGATAAACATACATACGTTGTCGTTGTATTAAGTTCTCAACATAAATGAGCTATATATTAATTGCTCGATATCCGACAAATGATAAGGAATTAGTTTCGATTTGTTGCTGTTGTAATTATTCAACAGAAATAATAATAGTAATAATAGTAGCAGGAATAATAGCAATAACAATAGCAACAACAATAGCAAGAACAATTCTGATAATTCTTTGAAAAAAAAAAACAGCCTTTGGACTATTTTAAGAAGTCTATAGTAAAAAAAATTCCCCAAATGAAGTAATGATGGTAAAAGTAATATCCTAAATTAATCATGAATCAACAATAAGAAATCAGTTTTCCGAAAAATTATATATTAAATTAAATTTTTTAAATTTAAATATTCGAATAAAAAACTAAATTTTCATTAAATTTCAGAATAGATTGAGAGATTGAGATCATTCGGCCGATTTGGCGACATTAGAATATCAGTCTAATTAATGGCTGAAGTTATCGATCTTCGCGATCTTCTTGCGATCGCCTTCATCAGGACGAAGAAACGAAAGCTTAATTAATGCGATCCTCAATTAATATGCAAATTAGTCGATTCAACTGTCGCACCTTCGTCAGTGTGAGAGAGAGAACAAGAGAGGTAGATGGGGAGGGTGTAAGAGTGAGATGGATATGGAGAGTGCGCCAAAAGTGCGAAAGGACATCGGGCTAAGGAGATGCAAATGAGGCAACAGCGGCAACAACAACTCAATTTCAATTTAAAAAATGAAAAAAAAAAAAACGCATTCATTGCAATAGATGGAGAAAATTAAACAACAACTTCAATACCAACAACAAAACCAACAACCAACAGAAGTACAAACAAACAGAAATAAAAACAGCAACAACACCATTAATAACAAGAACAACCACAACAACAAAAACGTCCACTAATCCCGAACAGAAAATTCATTACTCGAACAACAACTACAACAACATCAACAAAAACCACTAACTACACTAAATACCAAAAGAACAATCTCTCATTCTCGTTCAACAAATAAATAAACATGTGATCGTTTCGTTTCGATCTGGCAACACTGCCATGCGGTTCCACCAATCTGTCGGCTTCTATCAGCGTTGAGTTATCTTAAAACCTTTTCGCGTTACGATTCGCATAACAAAAACTATAATAAAAACAAGAACAACAACAGTAGGAGCAATACTAACCATAACAAGAACAACAACAATACTAACCACAAGAAGGACAACAACAATGATATCAAAAGAACAACAATCGCTGCATCGTGGAGGACGACGTCAGCAACAGAAGCAGCAGCAGCAAAGATCGGGCCAAAACGTTTTGTCTCTTTAATGCATGCAATATCACCGAAGAAGAAGAAGAAGACGAAGGGGAGGAAAAAAAGAAGAGGTAGCAAAGAAGAAGAGGGGAAAAAGAAGAAGAAGAGGAGACAAAGAAGAAGAAGAGGGGGAGCAGACGAAAAAGACGGTGCACAAAATGACAGATCAAACCTTGGTGGACGATGCAGAAACAGAAGCGATCCTCAGCCTCCTCCTCCATCCACGCTCCCGATGGATTCGACCAAGCGATCATCGTTCGCCTTGTTCTTTCTTTCTTTCGTTCATTCATTCATTCATTCATTCATTCATTCATTCATCCAAACGTCCGGAACGCTCGTTCGCTCGTTCGTTCGTTCATTTGGTCATTCATTAAGTCTTTCATTTGCACTTGAAAGTGGTCGCGATCGTGGCTCCGACGGAGGCTTCGATCGTGGCTCGGATCGTGGCCGTTTCGATCGTGTGGCTCCATTTGCGGCGGTTGACAATTTTTCGGCTTCTGGTTGGGGGTTTTTGGTTGTTGTTGTTGTCGGTGTCGCTGTAGTTGTTGTTGTTCCTGGTGTCGTTGTTGTTGTCGCCTGGTGTCGTTGTTGTCGCTAGTATCGTTTTTGTTATTGCTGATGTTGCCATTTACATCAGAAATTAATGACATTGTTGTGCCGATGGGA
>CM029561.1:35490758-35505101 GCA_017309665.1 Coelopa frigida | reverse complement strand
CGTCCGGTAGCGCGCGGTTTCAATGGCTCCCACATTAGCGCGAAAATGGCCTAAAAAAACAGTGAACAGCAACAACAACAATAACAATAACAGCGAAAAAAATTGAAACAACAATCGGCACAGCGAAAATCGAGACAACAAAAATCAACAACAACAATCGACACAACAATAATCGACACAACAATAATCGGAACAGTCAAAAAACAAAATCACAACAGCAAAAAAACAACAATATCAGAAACAGCAAAAAAAAACAACAATAATCAGAACAGCAAAAAAAACAACAATCAGAAACAGCAAAAAAAACACACAACAATCACAAACAGCAAAAAAAAAACAATAATCAGAAACAGCAAAAAAACACAACAACAATCAGTACCAGCGAAAACACCACCACCACAACAACTAACAACAACAATTGTCGATGGGAATCCACCCCTGAAGCTCGACCATTTGCCGCGAAGCGCCGACAACAATTGTCGCTTATCTGTTGCAATCGATCGCAGCAGTAGCAGCAGTAGCAACAAGAAGAAAAACAGCAGTAAAAACAACAACAACAATTGCAGTGACAATAACAAGAACAATGGCACCACCTCCCACCCCTTTATTCACCATATGCATTTACCACCCCAACCATCCATCCATCCATTCGTCGGAGGAGGCGACAGGTCGACCGACCATCCATCAATTGCTAGTTATGGCTGGGATATATGGCTACAACAATGACAACAACAAAATTATAATAAAAAAAAACAACAATAATAATAAAAATCAACAACAAAAAAAATAAAAACAACACCAATAATAAAACCTATGTCCATGTGTGTGTTTATTATATTTTTGTTTTTTTTTTTGAGTATTGTTTTTTTTTGTTGTTGATATTCTGTTGACTGATGTTGTAGGCTTGTTATTGGCCATATTGTTGTAATTGTCGTTGTAATTGTTTTCATTGTTATTGTTGTTGTTTTTGCTGTTTTATTCCTACTTGTTGTTGTTATTGTTCGTTGTTGTACACATAATAATTATATTTAATTGCTTTCAGTGAACATTATGAGACGTTTGAGACAAACGACAAATAACAACAACAATAAAAAAAAAAAGAGAACAACAACAAAAGCAACAATAACAACATCAACAATAACAACTAGAACTAAAAACAAGAACAAAAATATAAACATGGCCTGAACAACTAACATATGGCTAAACTACTACTACTACTACAACAAGGTTGTAGCAGTGGTAGCAACATCAACAACAACCACAAATACAACATTACAGGAACCAACAATTACAACAAATAATCACAACAACAGCAACAACAAAGAATCATACAAAACATTTGCCATAAACAGGTTGTTTCGTTGTTAGTCATAATTAAATGCAGCGATAGCAGCAGCAGCAGCAACAACAACAAAACAAACATTAACAACCCCTTTCTCACTCTCCCTCAAACCAGGGACAACAAATGCAAAAAAATTGTAAATATCAGCGACAACAACAACAACAATAAAAACAACAATTCATGTAGAAATGGCGAATTATTAAAAACCATTGTTATTTTTATCTGCGACCGCAATTAAGTCAATTCATTATATTTTTTCCATTTCTCCAACCAACCAATTTCCTTCCCTCTCTCTCTCTAGCTCTATCACTCTTCCCGTGTTCCTGCTCACTCGCTCTCTTTGTCCTTCATCCATCGCTTCTTATCTTTAAAGCCACACTCATCACAAAAAGGACGGATTAAAAATAAATATAAGATATACGAAAATTCAAAAATTAATAAAAATAAATAACAAAACTATAAATAAAATTGTTTTAATATTTTTAAATTTTTAAAAAAATTTGTTTCTAAATTTATTAAACTTTTCCATTTACAAAATAAATTTATATTAATACAAATCTAAATAACAAAAATATAAATAGGAAAAAATATATGTAAAGAAAATATAAGCAAAAGATATAAAAAAATATTAATGTAAAATTGTTTTTTATTAAATTTCAAATAGGGTTTTTAAGAAAATAGAGAACAAATTTGCTAAACAAATAACACAATTTCCCATAAATTAATTTCCATTTTAGAAAAATTTTAAAATGCTTCAATTTTTGTTTTTACTTTTGTTTTATTAGTAATTTATAATTTTTTAATTACATGTATTTATTTTAATTATTTTTATATTTTTTTAATATCTTAAATTTTTTTCCTATTCCTATTTTTTTAATTTTCCCATTTTCGCCGAAGAGTACGAACTTTTTTCCTCCAGTGTACTCGGCCTATGTCCCCTTTCAATAGAATAGAATTTGCATTTTTTATTCGGAAAATAATTTTCGCTTGTTAAAGCTCACAGTTTATTCGGAAAATATCCTCCAGGGTGTCAGGGTTGCTGTGGAGGACATTCTATAGATTCGGATGCAGCTTAAAAGGGATTGAAAAACTGAAATAAAGTAATCTTGTACTTTTCAGAAAAATCATGAAAAATCAAATCTTCCTAGAGATTTGCAAATTTACAAACATGTCATGTATAATGTATTTATTTAGAAGAAAAAAATATATTTAAAATAATGCAATTTATAATTTAAAATAAAAAATTTACAATACAAAATTAACAATACTAAATTTAAAGTAAAAGTTAAAATACAAATTTATAAATTTAAAATCATAAATAAATAAAAACATTATAAATTTTTGAAATATTAAAAAAAATAGTATTAATTTAATAAATTAATTTAAATTTAATTTAAATTTTCATGCATTTCAATAGCAACCCTTTGCTTCCTCCTTCTCCTTAAATCTATCTCTCTCTATCTCTATCTGTCACCCTCTCTCTCTCTCTCTTACTCTTCCTTGATCGACCTCCCTGCGCTTTTCGATTTAATATGAGGGGCGAAATTTTACGCTAAATAAACGTGGATCATTATCTCTTTTTTCGTAGTCGTTGTTGACCTCTCATTGTTGTTGTTGTTGGTGTTGTTGTTCTGTTGTTGCTGCTGTTATTGTTATTGTTCTGTTGTCTCCTTAGTGCTGCTGTTGTCTCATTATTATTGTTGTAGTCATTGGCTTTTTTTTGCTGCAATGATTCCTGCCGACAGATAAAGGATGAAGTAAAGAGCGGGAGAAAGAGAAGAATCAGGAGATGGTTGGAGAATGCCAAGGGAAGCGAAAGAAGAGGAGGAAGGTGGAGACGAAGAAGAGGAAGGAGGAGAAGAATTAGAGGAGGACGGGATAATAAAGGGAGGGGAATGAAGGAAGGTGAAAAAAGCGGCCAAAACAATTGGCGACATTATTTAAAAGTAAAACCGTGTTTGCCGCGGTGTCATCGACGTTGACGCGGTGCAGCGCAGGGTGGGGACTGAAGCGGGACGAAGGCCCAACGTCCGACCGACCGGTCGCGAGATGGCGCTGCTGCCGCCGAGGATGGCGTGCTGCAGAACACTTACCAACGGAAGCGCAAATATTTAAACTTTGCGCTATGCATTTTGGGTTTTTTTCAAATCGGGGTTTTTTTTTCCCTCCACAATCATTGTCCATAATTTTCAATTGTTTCGCCCCGAACTCTTTTGATTTTTTCCCTCCAACCTCTTTGGTTTTTTTTACGCCAACCTCTTTGACTTTTTTGCTCCACCCCATGCGCTCATTTTTTTATTATTGATATTTTTTTATTTTCGTAAAACAAATAAAATTATAGAATATTCTGGGAGCAAAAAAGAGCAAACTAAAAAAACCAAGCAATGGAAAATCCAAAAAAGAGATCAAACTGCAGGCTGAAACCGAGGCGAGCACGAACAACATTTTTTTATTTATCGCCTTTATTTTCATTACTCGCTTTTGTTTTTGACATTAATTTTACCGTCATTTTTTTCTGTGTTTGTTTTAATTTTTGTATTTTTGGTATTTTTATTAAAACTCTTTTTATTTTGGCTCTTGGCTCTAAAATATACTTTATTTAGGGTCTTATTTTTATATAATTTTTTGTAAATTTATTTGTAATTCTTTAACTTAACTTTTTTCGAGCACATTTTGTTCCTTTTTATTTTTACTATTTTTTTATTTTTGGTCCTTTTTTGTTTTTACCCTGTTTTTATATTGGTTCCTTTTAATTTTAAATCTTTTTTATTTGAGCTCCTTTTATATTTCGCCTCTTTTTCATTTTAACTCTTTTTTATTTTAACTCCTTTTCCTTTTGACTCTTATATTTTAACATTTATTTTTGTTTTCTTATTTATTTGTAATTCTCTTCTTTTGAGCACATTTTGTTTTATTTCACAATCGATCGCAATATTTTGTCTCCAGCAGCGAAATTTGTCAGACTTCTTGTTGCAGCGGGGAGGCCGATCGAGAGGTTGGAGGAGTCGAGGGGAGGGGACGAGGGGTTCTGCAGGAGTGGACGATCGGTCGCGTCGCATGTCGCAGCAACGAATTTGTTGCGGCAACAAATAACAAAAGCGGAGAGCAACAGCAACAACAATATGAGCAACAATAACAACTACAAAAAGAGCAATAACAACGACAACTACAATAACAACAAGAGCAATAACATCGTCATCGTCATCATCATCGTAGAGCAGAAACAGAAACAGCGGAATTCCTTCGGCCGCCGACCGAGCCGAGAGATCGCAAACCAGCCGCAGGACTCGCGATCGAGCAGTCCTGTAAATTAGTCGAGGCAACAACATGAGACAACAACAACAACAACAATAAGATCAACAACAACAACAAAAGCAACAACAACTAAAACAACAATGAGAACAACACAATAACAGCAACAACAATATGCCAACGATCAACTCAAGAACAACAAACAGGAACGAGTCCGGAACAACGACGTCGGCAGCTGCGCCTTCGGACCTCGTCCGGCGCCGCGGGACGCCAGGGGACGACAGCAGGCGCCACCGCGAGACAGACAAACGAACAGACAGCCAGTCAGACAGACAGACAAACGAACAGACAGACAGACAGACAGCCGAACGGAGGGACAGATGGAAGGACGGCCGGGCGGTCATGAAGAAGATGAGTTTGAAAGATGATTTTGGCACCGAATAAAATTGTAGAATAAAAAAAATTATATTTAGTTCTTAGACAAGAAGAAATGAAATTTGTCATTTTTAAAATCTTACAATTTCAAGATCTTTCAATTTTCAATTTCAAAATCTTTCAATTTCATAGTATTTAATCTCAAAATCTTTCTATAAAAAAATCTTTCAATTAAAATATCTTTCAATTTCAAATTATTTCAATTTTAATGTTTTTTTATTTCAAATTTTCAATTTTAAATATTACACATTCTTCGATTTCAAAATATTTCAATCTCAAAAATTTTCTAATTTCAAAATATTTCAATTTCAAATTCTTTCAATTTCAAAATTTTTCAATTTCAAAATATTTCTATTTAAAAATCATACAATTTCAAAATCTTTCAATTTCAAATTCTTTCAATCTCAAAAGTTTTCTATTAAAACATTTTTCAATTAAATATCTTTCATTTCAAAATATTTCAATCTCAAAATCTTTCAATTTCAAAAATTTTTCCATATTAAAAAATTTGTCAATTTCAAAATATGTCAAAATTTTTACTTGGAAAATCTTTCATTCTCAATATCTTTCAATTAAAACATCGTTTAATCACAAAATTTCAAAATTTTACAATAATTAAAAAAATTGTTTAATCTCAAAATTTCAAAATCTTTCAATCTCGAAGTCTAACAAAATCTTTATATTCAAAAATGTAAAAAAATAAAATTGTACAAATAAAATGTGAGAAGAAAGTTCTCGTAATGAGGAAGATTTTATTGCGAATCGAATCGTTCCACTGTGTAGAAAATTTTGTAGACGATTAATAATCGCAATTTATGTATATAAATGGGCTCCATTGTACCCACGATATGCCCACTGTACTGAAATGCCCACTGTGCTTGTTAATAGAATATTTTCGATGGCAATCGAATGTTTTTCTTGAACGAAAATATTTAATTCAATGTTGCTCATACGTCATAGCAATGTTGTTATTATTGTTGTTGTGGTTATTGGCGTTGTTGTTGTCGTTGTTTTTGATAATATTTCTCGAAATATTTTTCTTGTACTCATTGCTAATGAAGCCATAAAAATATATATAAAAAAAAACAATTCCCAACAGCACAATTTAAAATGCAAATGCAAAGAAATTCACAAAAGAAACAACAGTTGCTTCTTCGAGTTGTTTTTCTTGTTCTTATTGTTGTTGTTGTTGCTATCATTATTGTTGTTCTTACATTGATTGTTGTTGCTTCGTTTCGTTTTCTTTCATTTTTTAATTGCATTAAATTAAAATGCAACATTTTTCGATCCGCCACAAGGCAAAAGCAAGAAAAAAAAATCACAGACTGCAACAATTGTAACAAAAAACAAAAACAAAAAAAAAAGAAACAACAAGCTCATTAACAGCAACAACATTGTGCATTGAATGCTAAGCTGAGCTCATTGGTCAAAATGCAGTTAAATAGCAACAATAACAACAAAAACAACAATAACAAGAACAACAACAACAACCACAAATGGAACAACAATTGGCGCTCAAACTTCAACTTAGAGCAGACAATTATAGTTAATTAGCAATTAAGTTGCTCGATTATCTTAAAGGCAAGAAACAACAACAGCTACAAAATAACAACAAAAACAACAACAAAAATAAAAACAAAAACAACAACAACATACATACATTAACAGCATTACTTTGATACAATAATAACAAGAACAGCAACAACAACAACATTGTATCTAATGCAAGTGTTGAGCAAAAATTTCAACGATTTTTTTTCAGCTGCTTCTTCTGCTTCTTTTTTGACTTCTTCTTCTTCTTTATCATCATCGACTCCTTTTCATTTGTTGTTGTAATTTTTGATGTTGTTGTTCATCTTGGTCTCGTTGTTGTTGTTATTGTTGTTGTTGGTATTATTGTTGTTGTTGTTTCATTATTTCTCATCCCTTTTTCCTTCCTTCGTTCGTTTCTCTTTCTTTCATATTGAATATTGTTGTTGTTATGAATGTTTGTTGTTGTTATGAATGTTTGTTGTTGTTATGAGTGTTTGTTGTTGTTGTTGTGAATGTTTGTTGTTGTTGTTGTTGTGAATGTTTGTTGTTGATGTCTTGATTGTTGTAGTTGTTGTTTTTGTTTATTGCTATTTATTGTTGTTTCATTATATTTTGCTTTTTAATTTTTCCCATTTGCGTGCGTGCATCGATATGCTAATGTGCCGCCAACCGACCGACCACTCGTCCAAAACCCGCCCCTTCGTCCGCCGCCCCCCTCCTCAGCCACGCCCTTCCCACGTCCCTTCCCATCCTGGGCGACCAACCGACCGAACACTTGCCGGACGACCGACGACGACAATCGAACTTCTCACGTCCCTCAGAGTCCTCGTCGTCTTCATCCTCTCTCTCGTCCTTGTCTTCATCCTTCAAAGAAATCCCCTTCTTTTTACTCTCTCTCTCTCGTCCTCCTTCCTCGTCCCCCATTCAACGTCTCTTGCGACGAAGGCGCCTCTCAAATCGGCATTGTCGCCGTCGTCATCGCTGTCGTTGTCGTTGTCGTCGTCGTCATCCCTCTGTCACATGTTCCACCACGGCCCTCTCACAACCTTCATTCTCCCTCTCTCATCTCCCCTTTCTCCCTCTCCATCTCCCTCTCTCTCTTCCCTGCAACTGAAGTTCGCAACATGAACACCTACTTAAGCCAAGGAAAAAGAACAGGAAAGGCTAAAATATTTTATGAAAAGAAATTAAAAAAATATATATTTCAGAAATGTTGCTGTTGCTATAGTTGTTGTTACTTTTCTTGTTAGTGTTGTTCACGTTGTTGTTGTTACTCTTGTTGTTAGTGTTATTCATATTCTTGTTGTTCTTGAGCACACTCTCATTTAATAAATCATTCCTTTGAAATATGACTTTATTTTCATTGGCTTGTTGAGAATTGTTGTTGTTTTGTTGTTGTTGTCGATGTTGTTGTTGTTTCAGTCTATGTTGTTTTGTTGTTGTCGCTTTCTATGTTGTTTTTGTTGTTGTGGTTGTCGTTGAGTTTTGTTGTTGTTATGGTTAAAATACTTCTCACATATGAAATCCTCATCAGGTTATTATTTTTGTTGTTGTTGCTCCACTTGTTCCTCAAATGCAATTTTTTTGTAATTTTATTTGTAATTTTATTTCATGTTTTAGTTTATTTTTTATTTTTGTGTTTCTTTTCCTTTTTTTTTTTGAAATTGTAATTTAATTGAAATTTAAAATATGAAAACTAAACAATAATAATAAAAAACGACTTCGACAATAATAACAAGAAAAACAGCAGGAGCTAAGCGTTAGTTGAGGAAAAGGAGGAGGGGGAGGGGTAAAGGGGGCGTGGCCATTTAAGAACAACAACAACAATAGAAAAAACATGTCGACTTTTTGGATTTTCGTGATTTCCTAATTGAAAAACGCAACGGTGAAGGTGGAGAAAGGAAAGGGAGGAGGATGGGGAGAGGAAGAAGGAGGAAGGAAATAAAAAGGAAAACGGGAAAGACGAAGGAGAAAAAGAGAAGGAATAAAAATCGCTAAATGCATTTTAATCGTTTTGTTGTTGGTTGGGCTAAGTACAAAAACAACAACAACAATAATAACAACAAAAATAATAAGAACAACAAGAACAAAAACACTATACTAACATTAACACAAAAAACGAATAACTGAGTTTTGATCTTTGAGATTCCAGCGAATTCCTCTTTCTCCCTTTTTTCTCTCTCTCATTTTTTATTTTTTCTCTCTCATTTCGCATTCAATTCATGTTTTAAAATTTTTTAATGTTCTTTTTTTGTTATTAATGTTATCATTATTAATGCTGCAGTTCGACGTTGTAATTGTTGTTGTTTTTGTTCTTTTCTCTCTCCTCCATCCAGAGATGAAGAAAATTAAGATTTGATTATTACTATCTGCTTTAGGCTGCGCGCCATCCGCAACGCCGTACATCTGTCTGTCTGTCTGTCTGTCTGTCTGTCCGTCCGTCCCCTCTTCTGTTCATCCGTCTGTCCCTACAACCATCTGTCCGTCCGTCCGTCCGCCGTCGCCTCCACCGCACTAAAAATAATAAGCAGAATTGAGAAAGCAATAAAAGCGATCGTTAAGAGCGACTGCGCCGCCATCAGAGCGCCAAACGAGCTCCCGCAAAATGGCGTTGAAAATGGCGTCTCGCCCGCTTTCCTCCTCGTCCCCCTCATTTGCATCGTTTAACTCCTAATGCACGCACCCATTCATCCATTAGTTCGTCCGTGTCTTCGGCCGTGGCTTCCGCAAAACCATTAAATTATCGTCTATTTATTTTAGGTGTCGGATTCGCCCGAGGTCTGACGATGCTGGGGAGGTTTCGAGGTGTCCGGGGGCGTTTTATTTTCATTGAAATTTAAATAGAAAAAATGTTTTTTTATTTTATTTTTACATTATTTTTTTTTACTTGTTCTTTATTTTTTACTATAGTTTTGTTTAATTTCTAATGGTTATTTATTCAATTTACACATTTCTCACTATTTATACATGTAATTTCTTTATTTCTTTATTTTTTTCTTTTTATTTCTTTTTATACCCTACACCCTGTGGGTAAGGGTATATTCATTTTGTCCTTCCGTTTGTAACGCATTAAAGGAGAGGTCGTAGGTATGGAAAAGTATATATATTCTTGATCACAGCGTCACCTCCTGAATCGATTTAGCTATGTCCGTCTGTCTGTCTGTCTGTCTTCCGTCTGTCTGTCTGTCTGTGTGTCTGTGTGTCTGTCTGTGGAAATAGATTTTGTGAAGAAACGGTAAGAGATACTGACTTGAAATTTTGGATTTAGTATTTCTATATTAATAAGCTACTTGTATGTAAAAATGGACGTAATCGGTCAACGGACACGCCCACCTCCCATATAAAGCAAAAGGTTTATATGGGATATCTGGTGAACTATGGTATATATCGAGATGAAATTTTGTGTGTGATCATGTTCCACTGATACGAGTTAAAAGACAAAAATGGAAAACATCGCCCATCGGACACGCCCCACCTCCCATATAAAGCAAAAGGTTTATATGGGATATCTGGTGAACTATGGTATATATCGAGATGAAATTTTGTGTGTAATCATGTTCTACTGATACGAGTTTAAAAGGCAAAAATGGAAAACATCGCCCATCGGACACGCCCACCTCCCATATAAAGCAAAAGGTTTATATGGGATATCTGGTGAACTATGGTATATATCGAGATAAAGTTTTGTGTGTGGTCATGTTCCACTCATACGAGTTTACAAGTCAAAAATGGATAACATCGCCCTCCCATATAACGCAAAAGTTGAATATGGTATATATGATAAACTATGGTATATATAGAGATGAATTTTTGCGTCTGATCATGTACCACCGATACCAGTTTACATACTAAAAATTGACAAGCTACAGCTCAAAAGCTACAGCTCAATGTTGGATATGGTAAACCATATAGACAGTTATTAGATTAAATATTGCTACTAAGAGTTCCCAAGAATCAAATGGAAAATATCTCTTATAGGACACGAGCACCTTCCATACAAAATCGTAGATCTACAAGAAATCCAACTACTTTATGGATGTTATTAGCTGATGAAAGGTGGGAGTGAATCCAAGAAGAAAGAGACCACATCCAACTGAACCTCAATGGACGCCCATAAAAATTGATTATATCTTTTCAATATAAACGTAATGAGCAGGTGACGATTGAGAGAATACAATCCCTGCTGATGGGATCACAATCCACAAAAGTCAGGGAGCTACATATTTCCAAATGGCTGTTCATCTTCAAAGTGGAATCAATCACGCGGCACTATATGTTGCTTATAGTAGCGCAGCAAGTACTTCTGGACTTTATATTGTTGAAAATTTCTACCCTCCCAAGTCTGTTGTTGAATCAGATTTTGTCTGCATTGAAATGAACATCTAAAATAGGAAAAGCAACTAAAGGCACATTATGATTTTATGGCACACAAAAAATCATCGATTCAATTATTCTTCCATAAATTGCTGAGCTTTTATTCGCACTTTCAAGATATTAGCAATGGCACAATGCTGCAAACACCAGAACTACTTCGTTTGTAGAAACATGGGCCCCTATAAGATTCCTAACTTCACTCTTATTCATAGATTAGACAATCGACACAAAAAGGGTATAATCGTGTTTGGAATACGAAAAATAGCTTCAAATATATAATTTCTCTTTGAAAGAGGCCACAGTTGTGAAAATCGCACAATGGAGTTAATAGCATTGAAGTGTAATGATGCATTTTCACTAATTATTGATAGAAATTCACTCTTTTTCCTTTAATAAACGTTGTATGCAGGGTGTAGGGTATGTAAACTTCGGCCTGGCCGAAGTTAACAGATTTTGCCTGGGTGGACCAGGCAAACCGGGGGAGCGAAGCGACCCCGGTGCGCTAGTTTCTATTTCTATTTTCTTTCATTTTCTATTTGCTTAGAATATATTATATATATTTTATATCTGATTTATTATTTATATTATTTATTTTTTATTATTTTTTATTTATTATTTCCTTTGTTGTACATATTACTTCATTTTTATTCATGTGTTTAAAACATGGAAACTTATTTCTGTATAATATTTTAATTGTCTAACTATTCATATAATTGCAATTATTTAGCTATATGGAAATTAGTTCTTTCATTTGAAATTTATCTTGCTTTCTTATATTATTTCTTTCTGTATTTCTTTCTCTCTTAATTATTTGAATAAATTACAAAACATGTAGTACATTAATTTTATATTTTGCTATTATTTATTATTTAAATTATTTTAAATGTATTTTCTTCTCCTAGTAATTGTATAAGCGATGATATGTTTTAGTATAAATAAATTCAAATATTATTCTCATAATTTATATAGCTTTTTTATTCCTTTTTTAATTTTATTTTTTACTCTATATCTATTATATAAAAAAAGAATACATAGTTTTATGATTTCCTTCCGATTTTATCCTTCTTTCTATAATCTTTTGAGCTTTATCTTCGATCCTTATGTCAATTCATTTGTCTATTAAGTCTATTTAATTTCCCTTCTATATTTTCTTTTATCTAAATGAGATCTTAAATCGATTTATGCGTTCCGCTTGAGGTTCCCCTTGAGAATGGCGTTGCCAACTGAGTTTAAACGATGCAACAGTATAATAACAACAACATCAACAACAATAAACCTTAAAAGCTTAAAGTGAAAAAAAATAACTATAAAAATAATATCAAAGGTATTTCTTCTCCTGCAGTAAGAGTTGTTATTTTTATTGTTGTCTTTGTTGTTGGTATTGTTGTTGCCGGTGGTGGCGTGTTGCCAACCATTTAAAAAGTCGCGGCAATAAATGACATTTGTCTAATGACAGACGACGACAACATAACAACAACAACAACAGCAAACAACAATATGAACCACAACGATGATGAAGATGACGATGAGGACGACGACGACGATCACGTCGAACGACAGCCGATGATAAAAAGAGGGGAAGGAGAGGAAATGGAGAGGAAGGAGAGAGAGAAAGAGAGGGTATAAAGAGAGAAAGAGAGGGTATGAAGAGGGGAAAGAGAGGATATGAAGAGGGAGAGAGAAGGTGACAACGATGGACAAGGGACTATAAGAAGAGTGGAGGGAGGATGAGAGCAAAGAAGAAGAGACGAACTTCTCTCTCTCCCCCCGATTGCCGATTGCTCGCATTCAGTTGCCGGCAATAAAATTTTATTGCCACATTTGGCTGAACGACGAGAACGACTACTCCACGACCGGGTGGCAACACTGACAACGCACCGTTGGCAACACCGGGCGATGAGGTTGAGGCGAGCGATGATGAGATTTTCATAGACATCGGGATGGATTCATTTCCACGATGCGCGACCGACCGACCGATGGAAGGGAGTTGATAACAAGGGAACCGCCAACAACAACAACATGCAATAATGAATGCAATATCATGATCATCATCATTACAATTACAACACTTGCAACACTGAACAGCAGCAACAACAACAACAACTAGAACTATTTATAACAACAACAAGAACTATTTATAACAATAACAACAAGAGCAGGAACCATGATGGTGGATGAATGGATCATCAAGTTACGCCCATCGTTGGGGGGCCAACAGGGCAGACCTCCATCGTTGCAATGGAGTAGCAACAACAACAACAACAGTGACTGCGATTGCAACGGCTCGTGAGCAACAACTAAAACATAAAACAACAACAATATTGTTGCTGCTGTTGCTGCTTCTCCGCTCGACTGCAATAATTATCAAAGGTCTTAACAATTTTTAATCGACGCGAATTGCGATGGGTTGGCGCTTTGGCAACAACAAAAGTAACAGCAACAATAGCAACAGCAGAAGCCAACGAGATGAGCAGCAACATCGACGTCTGGAGCAAAAGCGGCAACAAAATCACCAGCAACAGCAATAGATTGAAATAATCTCTGTCTTTTGTGGTTCTTGTTGTAACTAATGTCGTTGATATTGGTGTTTTGTTGTTGGTGGTTGTTGTTGTTGGTGGTTGTTGTTGTTGGTGGTTGTTGTTGGTTGTTCTTGTTGTTGCTGTTGTCAGCTTTTGTTGTTATTGTCGGCATTTGTTATTAGCTATGTTGCAGTTATTTCCATCCCTCCTTGTTGTTGGCTGCTTAGATATGCAATTAATTTTTATTTTTTATTTCATTTACCTATTCTTCTCTTCCTTTCGCGCTCTCGTTTAAAGGTCATCGCTCTTCAGAGGAGCGAGCGCCAGTTATTATTGTCGATGTTATTGTAGCTGCTGCCACCTATCGGTTGACATTTGATGTTGCTGCTGGTATTGTTGCTTCTGTAGTTGTTGTGGCTGCTGTTGTTGCTGCTGCTGTAGTTGTTGTTTCTGCTGTTGCTGTGACATGCGAGCGTCTCAACAACAATAAAACCAAAAACAACAACGGACGGCTGCTGCTGCTGCAGTCGTCTCCGCAAAACGCAAAGTGGCGTGTCGTCGACGCCGACGTCGTGAGCGTCGTCATCAGCGTCGTCGTCGTCGTCATTGCGAGACCTCTTCAACTAAGATCCCCCCAACCTCCTCCTCACCCTTCTTCTCTCCATCCAACCTCATCGGTCGCCCTCCATCCATCCATCGGTCGGTCGATTGGGATTCCGTTGGCGATGGCGCTGATGCACCATTGGTTCAGTGGGTCATGAGAACGATGACGATGATGGCAACAACAATAATGGCAACAGCAACAACAACAATAGCAACAACGACAACAATTCCAACAATACAAATAACAATCCAACAACTAGCAACAACAAAAATTGCAACAGCTAC